>JBAMYA010038248.1:0-15457 GCA_037176975.1 Arrhamphus sclerolepis | reverse complement strand
TGACTTACAGACGTTTCAGACCTTACTAAGCAGTTTTCCAGATCCCACATTACTGTGGGTGTATTTTAGAGGCCCAAACCTCTCAGAAGGTGATGACAAGAATTCAAAGCTTAGGGATTTTTTTTTTCACACAAAAATTTCTCTCTTTCTCTTTCCGTCTGATCTCACTTAACAACATATGTATGTACACACATATATATGTGTGTATATATGTGTATTCTCAAACAGAAATAGACTTTTTTAAAAATAATTCATCTGCTTTTAATTTCTTTAAATCAACTCCTGAACCAATTTTCTGGTGATAGTGCTGCCCTTTTAATGATACTGTGCAAAGTTCTACACACAGCCTTCCTTTCCAATGGCCCTTGTGGAGCTGGAAACATAAAAAGATAATGACCCATTGAATACTGTGTATGAACCACTTTTCCAGAACGTCTGTCTGACCACAGAAAACAGAGCGTAAATATTTGAACACACAGACACACGTTCGCTTCATCTATTTTAGGTTCCTACTGTACTCTAGTTAGAACTGTCTCATCTGTCTCTTTCTGTGTTCCAGAAAATCAATGTTGACTAGAAGTGATGCAGAATAAAGAAGTCCGAAGGTGGGCTTAAGGGCAGGGGTGAAAGTTTTCATCTCTCTCTCACTTCATGCAACTGAAATAGCAAAGTCAAAACCTAAACAAATAAAAACATTTTAATATTTTACTGTAGGCTACCTGTAGCCGTATGCAGTAGGCAGGAATTATAAACACTTAGTAAACTATTTATTTTAATTGAAAAATTGATAAACATCCAGAATACAAGACTCTAGGAACAGATCAGGAGGTCATAAGCAAAAACATCCCAGTGCATCAAATCAAACGCACTGCTTTTTGGAAGTAGACGTGCACGCGCATTCACGTACTACTGAGTGAAATCTCCAGTCGTTAGCTTATAAGCAGTTTATTTACCAGGATGTTCTGTATTGTTAATAACACAAAACACAACTGCTTCTTGTTGTCCTGTTGATTTTAATTGGGACATTCTGCAACAAGCGTAAATACATTAAACGTGTGGCTTTATAGCAGGCAGCCGCTCTCCCATCTTCCTGGTACTGCGTACCACAACTGCATCTCTTAGT
Source organism: Arrhamphus sclerolepis (assembly GCA_037176975.1). Taxonomy (NCBI): domain Eukaryota; kingdom Metazoa; phylum Chordata; class Actinopteri; order Beloniformes; family Hemiramphidae; genus Arrhamphus; species Arrhamphus sclerolepis. The sequence continues at coordinate 14,334 of JBAMYA010038248.1, read as the reverse complement.
GCTACGCAGTACTGGACTGTACTGGCTTACTTTTACCCCTGCTTCAGGGGGACAAGAAGGGGAAAGAAGATGCTGGAAAATACCAGTATTAAAGTAAATTCCAGTTTTGTGATTTGCACATGTCATAATCTGCTAATTTAAAGATGGATTTATTGCTCTTGTCTTGTCATTTCTGCTACTTTAAGGAAGAGTGGTGCCACATAAAATTACTTTCATTGTCTTTCCCCACCTCATATGTGGCTGTTATCTCTTTTAAAGCTCTCTGAACCGTTAACCCACAGCTTTCAGGTGCTGATTTAATGTCAAGTACAAGTATAATGTACAATTCGAAACCCAAAATCTGATTTGCAATATATCTTTAGTGGACCAGACCGGACTGGTCCAGGTCTGGTGGGACCATAGACTGTATAATAGAGGCTGTCTGAGTACCAAGGAACCTGAAGTGTAAGGTGGCAGCAAGCAAATGGTGGTCGTAGAATTAGACAGGACCAAAGATGAAAGATAGAACCATCTTGCGAACAAAGATGGGCTCTGACAGATATCTGCAGTGTCAGAAATTTGGAGGAATCGTTTCAGAGTGTGACATCCTTTCGCTGCCTCTTCGATCACTGTCAGCTAATCAACCAATAGGAACGCCGCATGAGATAACATAAACACCAGCGCATCTACACAGTACAGTAGCCTAGCAACAACAGCAAATACAACAGAGAAATGGGAAGAAAAATGTGTAACTCAAATCAAGGAAAAATACACTGCTCTATCTTGATTTTATTTGCTTTCTTTTCAAAGCACACGGGACACCATCACAACGCTAACTTGAGCAGCAACCTGCTAATGCAATGATGCTGCATTTACAGCTTGAAAACACTCAGATTCACTTCTGTCATAGCCATGATTAAAACCATGCTCTATTGGACTGTGTAACATGCTGTAAATAAATTATTTACTGGTGTAACGTCAATCAATATGACCCCCCCCTCCTAGTGGTTGGTTGAGGAATTGTAATGGGGATGATAGTGGGAATGTTGGCCCTTGAGCCAACATTGGGGTTTAGTCTCCTCCTTGAAGCTTTGCTAGTGATTTTGTGAACTCCTTTTTACTAGTTTTATCGGGTTACACTATTTTGACACTAGACTTTGACGCTGCAGATTCCAGTTTTCCTTATTTTGAGCCCAGCATGCACCAAGTACGAAAAAAGACTTTTGGTCTCCAGCTTTCACCAGTGAACCAATGTCTTCTTCACAGCTGGCTGTGGAACAATGAAGAGCTGGTTTTAAGTTGGGCGCTGGCTTTAAACCAGCGGCGGAACTGGTTTGGAGCATTACTCAAGTGATATGAGCAGTTAAGAATAACCATTTAAACCACCACTGTAGCTTCAAGTATGTCATAAAACATATTTCTGCCTCATTGCATCTCTTTCAAGAGTTATTTTTCTTTTACTGAGGAAAGTTCAAAAACAAATCCAGAGATGCTGAATGCGCATGTTAATGTTTTCCAACATGTGACGACAGCTGTCAAGAAATATCAGCAATCTGTTTTTTATTGTGAACTCTTACCATTTCAGTTCAAACTGCACTCTGATCTTTTTTTTTTTTTTTTAACACAAAAAAAAAACCTGCAACTGAATGTGATTACGGAAAGAACTGTGTATCTTATTGTTTTATTGGCTTTACTTCCTGCTTTGTTCCTTTTTTCAATCTCCCATTTATTGTATCCTTCCATTAATTGACAACAATCCCGATATCCATCTGGAAACACTGAAAACGTGAACTTTTCCACACAAACACGCGGAGAGAGACGCGCGCAGGTCTTCCTCATTATCTCTGTTTACCCGCTATCTTTCTAAGCAGCACTCGCAGATCAATAAAATCAGCAGAAACGATGAAACTAAACACCCAAAAATGTTGTTTTTCAAACATGTTCAGCTTTAATGCCTTTGTGTGTTTTTTAATATGCCTGTTACATTGCAGTGATGGGGTCACACACACCATAAACACACCACCAAGCTGGATGTTAGTGGGCACTTCTAACAAATGTTCGTGTGTCTTTGTGGGTGTTATGTTCTTGTGGGTTGTTGTTTGTGTACGTGTGCCAGTTTGTGTGCGCACGAGCGCTCTGATGTGTATGTGTTCGTGCACGTGTGTGTGTGTTCCCCTTCATTCTATGTGTTTGTTTGTCCACAGTTTAAATAGGAGCACTGGGAGGTTTGTGAGAGGCAAGCTGGTTTACTGGTCTCTAAACAGAGTTAATGAAGAGACGAGTCAAGCAGAGGGCAGAGAGGAGGAGAAGAGAAGCAAAGGGGGGGGAAAGTGAGATGTAAAGGAAAAGATAAAAGAGATCAGGGCCAGAAATTGGGGACGAAAAGATCGGGACGAATCACGGAGGAGATGGAGGAGAACTGAGAGAGGAGGAAAGAGAAATTACAGGAAGAGACGGGAGATCAGAGATGACAAAGACACAAAACGAGGTGATGAGGAGGTAAGAAACGAAAGCAGGGGGAAGATGGAGGGATGAAGGGGGTGGAAAAAGGATGACAGGGCATGACAGGCTGTTGAAACCATCCCGAGCTAACAAATGGAAAGAAAAAGCAGAGTGAGGGAGGTCTGGAATCTCATTAACTCAAACCAGAGGCTGGTTAGTGGGAACCCTGTCGCCGGCTCATCAGAGAGCCTCCTCATGTGGCCTTTACGTCCCCTGATGGCCTGTGAAACAGCCTCCGAAATCAAACGAGGCCGCTTTCTGGTCAGAGTGCTTCTGAATGAGCGAGGTTTTGGCTCTTTTCTGGTGATTTCCAAGTTCTGCTGAGGTCACAAAGGTCTGCCAATGCACGTGACTACAAGGAGATAACAGCACTGCGTTCTACCAGTGGGGGCCTTTCTGTCGACACAGATGTGCACCTACAGTTACTACCGTCTCTTTGAATCTGACAGTTTCTTCATAAAAACATGATAAAAATATTCACTGATTGTAGAGGGTTTTATTACTCAGAAATACAACCTCAAACAAGCAACAACAAATAACTTTTTTCATCATGCTGTTATCTATTAACAAAAAAATAAAAAATAGGCGGGCAGTACTAAGTACTCACTAGCTGACTCCATAAAATTCAAAACGGTTAGATCATCAGCTCTTGATGGACTGGTTGTTTGCTGAGTATTCAGGTGTGTGCTAACACTATGCTAGGGGGGAAAGAAAAAAACAATAGTCTTAGAGAAGGAACTGTTGCTGCACATTAGCCGGATTTAAAAAAAAAAAAAAAAAGCATTTCTAAAAGTTTTTTATATAGTACATGCGTAAGTAAATAATTGGGTTTGTCTATACTTTGAGAAGCCTATCATCTTCACAATGTCCACTGCAAGTGTCCGGCTGGTGCACCTCAAACAGGCAGGAAATTGAGTCTGGAATGTGGTATGATTTGGACACTCAATGGGCACCACCTTGTTGATGCAGCGGATGTAGTGAGACACTTGTTTACTTGGGACACTCCTTCTTTTGTTTGAAAAAGGAGGACGCTGGTCCGTCTTCTGTGTCAGCAACAATGCAGCTTAAACTCACCAGCAACTTAATTGATGAAAAAGACAACGGCGCTCACACATTGGGACAGCACTCATTCACACAGCATGGAAGCGATTGAGCGTACGCAGCTAAATATGCCATTTGGAAAGTGGCCCCGGAGTTCAATTATATTCATTAGGGGACATTCAAGACAAGACATTCAAGAATATGTCTCAAGATCAGACTGAGACAAATACAGAAAAAAACCCAAAAGCTCAGTCTCAGACTCTACAGGCCCTGCTGAGGTTGTTAAATGTTAAAGTGCACGATAGCACGATTAGAACAGGACTGTTTTCTCAGAAAGGTTTTAAGAAATCCACAAAACTCCATCTGAACAGACCACAAGCCTTCTGGAACATTGGTCTTTGGACTGATGAGACACAGCATTTCAGTAGAAACCCCTCATACCCACTGTCAAGCACGGCGGTGAAGGTTTGATGATTTGGGGATCTTTTCGGGGTATTGAACTGTATGGGTCAGACCTGGATATATCAGAGTATTCTAGAGACAAATGTGAGGCCATCTGTCCAATGGGACAGTGACAAGAATAGCTGACAAAACAATAAAAATAAATAAAATAGTTCAAGTCCAGACCTTCAGCGGCCTGTACATGCGAATACCCAAAAACTGAATCAATGCTATGAAATTCCTCCACAATCAAATGAATGACTGATGAAGATATACAGAAAATGTGTGCTGAAGGTGGATCTAAAGCTCTTGAATCATGGGGCTACTTAGTATTGCATAGATTATAATAACATAAAGTTACAGTAATATAACTTTATTCATTTTTGTGTGAACACATTTTCCTACTCTGTCTTGTCCAAGTGTGTTTTTAAACAATGTCTATAGAAAATAGACCTGCTCTGTATCCTATACCTAAGCCATAGAGCATCATCTTAACTTGTCCTTTCTATGCTGATAAGTTACACTGAAATGATGATTCTTTCTTTAACTGTCATTAAAGCGGCCGTTTTCTGGTTAAAATCTTGCTGTGGTCATTTAGGTACACCAAGAACATGCATGTAAGTTTGTGTGTTAATTGTAAATTGACTACAGGGGTTTGGAGTTTGGCTGGTTGTGACCCTGCGATGGCCTGGTGACCAGGCCCCTTGTGTACCATGCGTTGCGTTCAATGACAGCTGGGATATAGTTGCTGTGGTAGTATTTATAACGCACTTGGATCAGCTTCATAACAAAATATAAATGAAAGGGAAATCTCACTTTCTCTAAGACGCACCTTTAACCTCGTAAGTGGTCTTTAATGCTTCTCTTTGTTATTTTTGAACACAACACCTTGGTTCATTTTACCTCTTTTTATATTTCATTGCAATGATGTAAAACCACCACTTTTTCCCTGTTTGGTAAGTTAATGGTTTGTGCTTGAAAGAAGTGCCTTCCTGAGCGAAGATCTTTTCAGTTCGATCCTTTTTAGACAAAAGAAAGCACTTCCACATGTGTTCCACCTTCAACTGGACCACCATGAAGTTGGCCTGATGGTCACTCAAATCATCCTGCAGTCTGAACAAGTTCAGAGTTGGAATCATCGACCCTCCATGCAGCTCCAGACCCGACGGAGCCCAATGGCAGGCTTCCCTTATTTTTTCTTTATCATTGGTGTTTGATTTGGTCAGTCCAGTCTGGCTGGGCTCTTACACCCAATCCCGAGCCAAGGCTCACCAAGGCGGGACTCTGTCAGCAATGCTGGTGGAGGCCAAGGGGGGAGAAGAAGAGGGTGATGTGGAGCAGAAATTAATCAGCAGAGCCGATCCGAGCCAGACACAGAGACAAACAACCATGCGCATTCGCACTCACCACCACGGCCCATTTGGAACCACCAATCAGCTAACATTCATGTTTTTGGACTCTAAGGAACCAGACTAACTGGAGGAAATACATGCAAACTCAACACAGAAAGGCTTGAGATGGGGATGGGATACTAACCAAAGCACCACCGTGCTGCTCCTGACAAGAGTGGATTATACAAATGCGTTTTGAAAAAAAAAAAAAAAAAGAGGGGGAAAAGGTTTACTTCCAGGGTTACGAATTATCAACCTCAAATAGGCCTTCAGTACTTGTTTCTACTGTTTAAAGACAAGCCAAGCAAACCATCAGGCATTTGCTGTCTCTCGAAGGCAGCTGTATCAGAAATGAATAAAAACATCACTGTCATTTTTTTGTTGGACGACTTCTGCCTCCCCCTTTCCTGTATTTGGGTCCTTTCCTCGCACGGAACGGGACAATCACAGCATTGTCAACTTCTGATTTTATTTGAAATAAGGAAAAATACAGTTTGAATTTTGGCTGAGACTTTTCTACATGTTATTTACATGCTCACCCTGGGTACTTTCTCCCCACTATCCAAAAATATCCATGTATCATTATCTGTTTTGGAAGCAAGCACCTATTGCAACCCTCATTAACTGGAACAGAACACACTTTCTGGATGAGCTTCAACCTGGAAGTGGGATGGTTGCCGCTTGCTCCCAGTGTGTAAACAGGATGGATGAATGAATGGATGGATGGATGGGTTCCAGTTAGGTAAATGACCATTGTACATTTCTATGACAGGGGAGCAGGAACAGTGCCAGGGCGGACTGATTATCACAGCTGCAGCAGAACACTAAATAGTTCCCTCCATATCTGCATCCAAATGAGAGCTGGAACCCAAGGTAAGACAAGGACCTGCAGGTGTAGGTTGGCAGGTAGGCTCCATCAGCCCTGTGCTTCAACACACATGCATCAATTCGCAGGGAAAGTGAGACAAAACCTTTGAGCCGAGGAGAAATCTGATTGTCTTTGTCTGCTGCGGTACTTTGTAGAAATTCGGAGTGGACTGGAAGGAGGCTCCAACGACACACAACTGTTGGAACAGATGTTTCCCGATACGTAATGACGTGGTTTTGTGGTGGAAAAGCAAACAAGGTTCTAAAGTTGAAGCAGCTCTGAAATGGCTGGAGCACTGGCCCTGCACCAGCAGGGTGCAAGCTGGTTGAAAAGGGGAACGAGCCAGATACAGTCCATCAAAACAAGAGTAAATAACCATGTAAAGTAATGACAGGCCTTTGCCACATGGTCCCAACAGTTAGGAAGATATATACTGTATATCTTCAGATGTAGACAAAAAAGAAGCAACAACTGCAAAAAAAAACTTTGGCCTTGTGATTTACATGCATTGAAACCATAAAAGGACCAAAAGCAAAAACAAGGCTGTTCACATCCTTGTTTTGTACTGGGAGATGGAAACATTTCAAAAAAATGAAAAAGAAGAAGCAGAATTGCTCCTTTTGTTTTCCTTTTCATCCTGCTTTCTCATGTGACTGCTTCCTATATGAACTTTTGCCTGCTTTTTCTGCTTCCCCACTCTTGCCATCTTTCCCTTACTTTGATCCAAATCTATGTCTTGTGTCTCTATTGCTAAACCTCTTAACAGATTCTGCTACCCCAAAATCTCTCATCGTTTTCTCTCTAATTTTCTCCCCTCTTGTCTTTGCTCCAGCTCTCCAAATTGGCCTACTGTTTCTGTATTTTCTAAGTCTCTAATGTTTTTTTTGTTTTTTTTTTTTACATCCCTGCTCCTTAAAAAAGAGCGGGACTGCCAGTTTGAGGTGTTGAAGACATCCTGGAACCTGAATGGAGGCCAGCGAACATGAACCCAATTAATGGCTCGATTGTGTGTTAGCATGCACATGTGTGTTTCTTGCATAAGTCCACGTGGGCGTGTATGCATGTGTGTGTTCTCCAGCAGGGCGATCAGCTTTGAGCCAGAGGTTTGAGAGAGACTAGAGGGCGGGAATTATGGGAAATGAAACCAAGTTCAATACAAAACCTGCTGCACAGACACAAATAAAAAACAGATAAAAGTCAAATTACTGAGAAGTTTCATATCCCAATATCAAAAAAATATTAAATAAACCAAAACAAACAAACAAACAAAAAAAGACTGCCTGGTCTCAATTTAAGGAGATACAACGTCAGTAGAACAACACATGCCATACGTGACATGACTTTATTTATTTCACAAAAAAGCCAAAAATATAGTATTGTGTGAAAAACTAAGTGCTCCTCGTGATTTAACAACTTGCAAAACCACCTTTAGCACAATAACTTACAGTTACTGTTTTATTTATGACTTGTGAAAGAATCTTGGTTTAGTCTTCAGAAGGATGTTGCTTCACTTTATTGAAGTTTGCGGCCCTTCATTTATACACAGCTTTCTTAACATCCTGCTTTAGCATTTATATCAGGTTGACGAGCCCAAATCATCAACCCACCACCGTTGTTGAATGTTAGAATGAGGTGTTAGCGCTGATATGTCATCTTTGATGACCAGTACCACGTTTGACAACAACCACAGTTAAGTATCTATGCTTTGGTCTTGTCTGTCTAATGGTTTGTTAGCTGACAGATATCGTAGAGACAGCGACAGGCCGTCAAAGTGAGACAATTTCTCCAAATTTCTGGCATTGGTCAGTTTTCGTTGTGGCCCATCTTTGGTTGGTTTTGTTTTCTTGCTTTGGCGTACCTGCTTCAAATGAAATGAAAGGGTCATTAATAGACCTGTGCAGGCTTGGATCACAAGCTGATGGTGATCCATTGCTGTGAATCAGATGTGTTGAAGTGGGGAACGTGTACTGGCGGGTGACTATTACATGCGATTAATTGCTCCCATTGATTTTCTATAGAAAATGAAGGTCTATGCTTATCACTTATGCAAGGGATCTTTGGAAGGCAGATTTAAGAAGAAACCAAAACAGAAAGATGTGAATGGTCCAAGCAAGTTGGCTCTTTGCTTATGCAGGTTAGCAAACAGGTAATCTGCATGTTAATTAGCGGAAAAATCTCTTATTGCTTATGCCATCATACTAGACATAGTTGCGTTGCCTTGCAAAAGTGTCTGATTTGAATTGCATGAAAATCACCTCCATATGTGTTTTTTGCGTTCGGTCCGTCCCAAACATCTATCTAGATACTGTCTGGATATGCTGAAAATCCAGTTTGGGCTGGCAGTGTTAACATGGTCTACAGGACAAGGTTCCAGAGGTCTTGTGGTTTGTTCAGACTCAACTTTGCAAACCTAAGCTGTGCTGCCATGTTGCTTTTGGACAGTCGAAGTTTTCTCCTGGCAACCTGTCCAAACAAGCCATACTGTGGTTTTTTTCTAATTATACTGTCATGACATTTAACATTTAACTGAGGTCTGTAAAGTCAGGTAGAAAAGTAGTTATTGGGTTGTTTTTTGAAAATCTTTCTAAGCACTGAATTGTCCTACCTTGGGGTAAATTTCCTGGGATGTCCACTACTGTAAAGATTAGGTTCTGTCTTAAATATTTACCAACTGATGTTTGAAGATGTCCTCGTAATCTGTCCCCTGTTTGATGGACTGCAGATATGGTAGGTCACCGCTGATATTCTTCCTCTTTAGCATTGTGCTAAGGAGGAAGAATACTTCACCAGGTAGTTTCAGCACCTGGCTGTTAATAAGTGCCAGCTGCTGCCCTCCCAACTTCCATAGAAACAGTGACAGTGAATTTAGTTTTTCACAGTTTCTGAAGTTTGGTGATTTTTTTTTTCCCCCCTTTTTTTGTTTGGGAAAAAAAATAAATTAAATCAAATTAAATTAAATTAAAGAAGGGTGAACTTTCTGTTCACATGACTGCATGGCTTGCCACAATGAAAAACACAAGTTTCCCACCAGTTCTGTGTCCCTTAATCCACAAGCATGCCAGTAATTCAGACTTCTGACATGCAACTATGTTCACGCTTACCTTCCCAACACACAATTATTTGCATGCTCAGTCCAGCTCATGTGCACTCACACTCAAACCTACTTTAGCTTCTTTTTCTCATTTTCTGATTTAAACTACAACACATTCAGCCTCGGTATTTCGGTCATAAACAGATCATAAAGGCCTGTCTTTACTAATGACTCGGCTAAAGAGAGAAGCAGATCTTCTGTTAAACCTGAATGCGGGCAGAGTGGTTCTTTATAGTCTGGCTTCCACTACCTCCATATTTTTTATGGAAATGCTGCTGAGTGTTCCCAAGCAGCACTCTGGGTTTGACGGGCTTTCATCGCCAAGTGCTATATATTAGTGTGCTTTAGGCTTTTCAAGTTGATGGTTCAACATGAACTGAGCAGACATAAGGCGTCATGGCCAGAGTGGGAGCTTAAAAGAAAAAGGAGGATAAAGTGTCAACCAGAAAGCCTTGGATTTGGGAGGTTTGGTTAAACATTTGTGCTGCCAAAGAGCCCTTGAACAAGACTCCATACCTGCCAATTCTTCAGTCTGTGCTGAAGTCTACTGTATTTGAAATATTTTTCTGCTTCGTTTCTCTGAGAAAACATTTTGCCAAAAGTCACTCATTTGCATTCAGATTAACATAAACAGTCTCATTCTGCTCTTGCGTTTGAAAGCAGACCTGTTGGTGTTTGACATGCATAAACTTCATACACAATGGGGTATAAATGTAAAGAATAACCACTGTCACAGTCAAACCCTGATATTTAAATGCTAATTACTTCCATAGGGTTGGGAAATAGTATGGGATTAAATGGGTGGTAATTTTCAAATCTACCTGCCATTTTTTTTTTTTTTTAAATAAAGATTTATTTTGTGATTCTTGATTATATTGGTGGCATGCCAAAATGTAGTCTGGTCACAGAACAACCAGACATCTAATTGGTCATTGTTATATATTCTCTAAATTTCACTATAAAGCTATATAACTTTTGTTTCATCTTTTAACACATTTTTTCCACTGCTGCTTTGCAATGTCATGTTATTTTTATATGAAGACATAGGCAAGATGGCTATTTTTTTGATGATTTTTCTTTTAGTTTTTGGTGCAAAGGAAGTTGGTAGTTGTGCCTTATTGTGTTGCCATGGTAACCTGCTGTATTTCAGATAAAATGTCTGGGTGAAACAAATGGTCTTAGGATGCACTCTACCTTATGGAATGCTTCCACTCACATACACAAACACCTGCACTTAAATCTTTTACCATCAAGTAATAATAATGAGTATCATAAATAATTAATTTTACTACTCATTTTGGCTTGTTTCTATTCAAGCACAGCCTTAGCAGCAATAACTTGAATTGTCATCTGTATGATGAGACATTTTGCTCCATTCCTCTTCGCAGCCAGTAGGCTTCCATTACCAAGGGTCCAAGATAAAAACCATGAGGCTGGGACCTTCTCTTTGGTCCTTTAAGTAATCATTCCATTATTACAGTGATGGACATAGTAGGATCCACTGACTTAGCAAATTAACACCCAGCAGTTTCTTGTTTTAGCCTCACAGAAGCAGCAAAACCTGTTGTGTGAGGCCCTACAAAACTACCTCAGACTCCTGCTAATGAAAACCCACTGAGTGCTGCTTCAGTCTGTCAAGTCTAGACAGGACCACTGCAAGTCAGGCCACTGATTTTTTTTTATTTTTGTGAGCCAATCTGATACATATCTACTCATGTGCATGGTTGCAATTTAAGTTCATTCATTCAAACCTTTATTTAACCAGGAAAAGTACCTTGAGATTTAAAATCTCTTACAAGAGCATTCTGGCAGCAGTGGCAAACATAGATAAAAACTTTCACACTTAATGTTAAAAACATAAATTAAAGTTTGAATATATGTGAAATACAACATGTCAAAATCAGAGCAGTGCATGAAATAATGAAAGCATCTACACACGGATGAGTCCACCAACAAGTGTTGTTCCAAGTATGAGGCTGCATATTTAAAAGCCTTTTCCCCCAATTCAGTCCACACCTTTGGCACAGAAGATAAATATATATTTTTCTACCATGTTGTGTTTTAGCTGCTAAACAAGTGGCCTCACATTCGACTATTATTATAGTATATATTATTTACTATCAATTTAGTAAAACATGGTGCCCAGGTTTTGTGGCTGCAAAAGAAGCAGAACCCCCTTCATATAGAGCGTTGGGTTTTCACAACACCGTATAACTGTAATAATCCTTTTTCTAAGATTGATAAACTACAACAAATGTCCAGAGGAGCTCCAACTCAAGAAACAAGATTTTGGTTGGTGATTTTTGGGAAAGAACTGGTAAATGTTTTTATATTACAAGACACTTTCACCCAATCACAAACACTTTCATACAGAACTTTAATAGTTTATAAAAAAATAAATAAAAAGCCCATCCAGGGCTTTTTTTTTTGGTCTATCATACTCCACATCATCCTTGTTTCATTCCACTTTATGGAAGTTCAGTGTATTTCCCAAAGTCGCTTAATCATGAGGACTGGGACGAAACTACAAATCTTCTGATTGGAAGATGACTGTTCTACCTCCCGAGCCAAACTCCCCTCCCAAAATAAATTGCTGACAAAAAAAGAAAAAGTACAATGCAGACACACCACAGCAAAGAAATTTTAGCAACAAAAACAATGATAAATCTATAATAAAAGCTTTGAAATTATTGTAATTACATATCACATTAAAGTCATTACAGCCCTGCTTCGGTATTTATGCGACCAATACGGCTCTTTCTTGTATTACGAGACAGTCAGGAAGTCACATGATAATCCCAAACACATGTCCTTTTAAGCTTCAAACGATAAATAAATATACATGGGTATCAGTGATCAAGTTTCTCAGTTCTGCACGTTAGAGAAAAACATAATTTACCAGCATTATATAACGGTCCGCTGTGAGAGCCAAGAGGCTTTTACGAGTTTTCTGCTCTCATTTATCATCAGAGATTATATGAGAGAAGGAGGCGATGAAGATACAGAGGAGGAAGAAAAGAAGAAATATTAAAGAGGGGAAAAATGCTTTGATTGTCTTCACTTCACAGCTTGTCCACCCATCCCTCGGGCTATTCCTGCTTCATTCATTTGGTTTCTGCTTCTTCCTCATCTTCCCCCATTTACCAGTGCGCAAACTCTCCCCTCTCCACTCTACATGCCAGTCTGGGACCTTCTGATGCCAAACGTAATAATATTCCAGGACTGAGACACACACTTTCACATTACTGGAATAGCTCTGGCGAGATAGATGGATGGCTGGAGGTTTAAGACAGATGGGTCGAGGTGTTCGAGAGGTTAAACTGTGGATAGATGAAGGGAAAATAAAAGTGTTTTAAAACACTCAAGGGAGCATAAAAAGAGAATAAGAACTTGTTATTCCTGCTCTTTCAAAATCAGACCATTTATGTGATTAGCCGTCCATTTTCTGTCTCTTATCCAGGACTGAATCATGGAGGCAACAGCATGAGCAGAGATCCCCAGAACCCCCTCGCCCACCTCTACTGGGGAGACTCCGAGGCATTTCCAAGCTAGCTGACATATAATCTCTCCAGTCAGTCCTGGGTCTGCCTTGAGGCCTCCTTTCAATGGGACACTTCCAAAACACATCCCAGAGAAGTTGCCTGGAAGACATCAAGACCAGCTGCCCAAACCACCTCAGCTTTTATATGTGAAAGAGCAATGATTCTTCTCAGACCTCTTCTTGGATGTCTTCTTGAGCTCCTCACCATATCCCTCAGAGTTAGCCAAGCCACCCTACCGAGGAAGCTCATTTGATACTATCGAAATTCTCACCCTGCACAGCTGTCATAGATGTGAACAACATATATACATATATACATATGTTGTATGGGAAAGGTTGGTGTGGTTGTTGGGGCTCTGGAGACTTATGACTCTAGGAGAAGTCACATCATTATGCTTGTGGTGGTTTAAACACTGTGTTGTACTTGTTATCCAAGGTACTGATAAGTATCTTATACCTATATATGCTAAATTTCATATTAAAGGCATGTATTCATGTGTATGTAGGGATGGCAGGAGTGCTGCATGTCCCAAGCCCATGCTGTAGGAAGGACGTACAGGAAGTAAGATGTAAACTAAGATCCGATCGACCTCGTCATGATTAGGACCCCCAGATGCTTCGCATGCAACACTTTTTGTCATTAAGATAATGATAAAGTCAATCACATCTTGTATGGAGGCATTGTAATAAGCATCCACATGATCTAACCGAAAAATAATGCCTTTAAAAAAAGAAAAAAAAGAACCTGTTTTGACAGTTGAAGAGAAAAACTTCTAAATTCAATGATATATTTATTGGAAGGATTGGCAGTCATTCCTTGTAATTCCCTCGTGTTTTATTATAACATATTAGGACCTTTTAGTAACACCAGACTGGAACTTTACCAATGGCAACTTGCCTGTGGATGAACAGAAACAGCATTGAGAAAAGCCCAGGCATGGAGTGAAAATGAAAAAAGGAAATGGAGTTGTCGATTTATGAACCTCACAGAGGGTTCTTCCTATGAAAATGGAGAGGCTAAAATGGACTGAATAAAAGCTGCACTAAAGCTTTTCTCCAAACAAAAAGGAAAGCATCACTTGCCCCCACAAATGTATCAATGCCAGCACCAGTTCACAAACTGGTGCTCAGAGTGACATCGAACCAGATATTCTCATTTGCTTTGCTTTCCATGCAAAGTTTGTGATCTACAAAAAAACACACTTCTACAAAAATTACACTTTACATACGTCTCATGCATTACGACCGTTGTTTGACTGGAGCAACTGAGGAAAGAGGTCAACTTTAGTAGAAAGCCCAAACTGAATACACACCCCTGAAAGGAAGAGATGACTGGGTTGTCCAACTGGTGAAGAGTAATTCCAGTGGACCACTTTAGAGTCAGACTAGTGTTCTAGTCCGAAATATAAAATGCTTGACATGTTTCACTTGTGTGAAACATGTCAAGCATGTTCCCCATCACCACGACAACGTCAAAGGT
>JBAMYA010038227.1:0-15458 GCA_037176975.1 Arrhamphus sclerolepis | reverse complement strand
CCATCATTCTTCTCCTGCACCATGGTGAAGCCCCTGCAGATTTACACCCAGTAACCTATCAGGAAAAAGATTAGAGGAAAACAGTACATTTTTAATACAACATATTCTCACTGTTTAATGGGTGAAAAGGACTTGTGAGCACATGTAAACCTAAGAGTTGTTTTGTTATAATTTAGCACTAATATAGAAATTCCAATTTTACAAAAAGACCGCCTCCCTCCGATTTGAGAAAATAACCACACAACCTCAATGTGAAAATTCCCTGTGGCTTCTTATCCTTGGCAGGGATGCAATCTATCACTTAGTGCACGTAGCAACCTTTTCAACCATCTAACCAGCACTTCCTCCCCACGGCAAATTCTATGGAATCGCCAACTGTCATTCCATTATTTTCAAATTAAAAAAAGAAAAAAAGGAAGTTTCATGCTAATGGTTTTATCGAATAGGCTTTCTCATTATTTTATTTTATTAGACTTGAGGCAAACTTTCGTTGGAAAGTTTTTATTCTCACTTGTGAAAGCAAGTGGGAATAAAAACAAGGAAAGAACTGTCATTAGGAGGTTGGAAATGGTGAAAAACCTGAGGCTTTCTTTGCACAGACACTCAATAGTGGGCAATAAATCATTAAATGCAAGGTAGCCATAAGCTGAAACAGCTCTTATATAACTTATGCTGGTCCCTTGCCTGTTTAGAAATGCATCAATATGTGTTGGCAACGTGCAATGGATTCCAGCTTAAATGGGTTATCTAATTAATAGCACTCGCTGTGTTGGTCCTTTAAGTGAGTAATCTAAAATTAAGGTAGATTTACAGTAGTCTGAAAGGTGGTCTGTTCTTTCTAAGTAGAAAACAAAGCCAGAACAAAAGTCACCATCCAGAGATTCCCTTTGGTCTGCAAACAGTTTTAATTCCACTACAAAAAGATGAATATTTGCCCCATCACTGTAAGTGTTGTCACCTCTCTTCAAATACATCTTTCTGGGGGCTGCATCAATTAGATACAGGAAACTCATTGGCCCAAGAACACTTCTCTGGTTTGTTGTCTCTCATTCTTTCAATTCAACACTGCCCCATTAACTTTGCTAATTAAAACTTAAACCTTGGCCATGGGGAGATGCTCTATTTCAACTAGATCCATGTTCCCACATTCATTATGATGTCCGGAGGGAACAAAGAAGTTGATTAGAGGTTCCCATGACTATGTGATGTTTCACAGGTAGAGCGGGAAATGGAGGAGACAAGGCAATAAATCAGGGAATAAAGGGTGTAAAACACTGAATCAAAAGCCATAGAATCACAAGGCTTTAATACACTTATGTAAGCCAGTCTAGAGGGAATGTGAAGCTGCATGGAAATAGCTGAAGACAGCAGTATGCCCAGAAAGGATTATTATTTAGTGTGATGCCATACCTTTAAAGAGCACACAGCATATGACTTTGCACACAGATATACATGCCTGGAACAGTATTCAGAACTAAGCCATGATTCTCCTCTCTGTACTTATATGCATGCTTGCTTACCTCTTACCCTAGTTAGAAATTATCTCATCAATTAATACATCAATTACAGTCTTTAATTAATGTGCTGCAGTTTACTAATATGATATCCGAGGCTTAAGTGGGCCCAGGTTGAAAAATGATTATAACACAGAGGTAATTACAAGATGACAGGTCAGATTAGAGTGTGGATGAAGAAGCAGTTGTAGAGACATTGTTTGGTGCATTCAAGTCTATTCCAAAAACCATGTAGTGACCAAAAGAGAAAAAAAGAAAAAAGAAAAAAAAAAGCAATTACAAAACAAACCCAAAATGTTTACATCCACTGAGTTACATGGCAGGAGTTGATAATTTTAATTAGATATCTTTGACAGTTTGACAAGTGCTAAGTATGAAGGAAGGAAAGAAAGAAAGATTTCTCTATATACTTCTCTATATCAGCAGAACTCTGCAGCAGAAAAGTGCATCACCTCTATGATCTAAGAGAATTTTCTCACAGCTTCATGACACCATTATCGGTGCGCTCCATGAGGACCAAGTCGCTGTGTGGGTGTCTGTGAGTATGTTAAGTCCATTTAATCAACCCACTGACACTTCAAGAACTGCAATCTGAAGCTTAATTATGCAAAATCGATTATGATTAACATTTTATATTTCAAATGTATTATCGTGCTCAATACCAGAGTCACAGCATATTGTGAGAATAACAGTCCATGTGAGGCATTAACATTGTAAAGTTCGAGACTGACAGCAATATTTATGAGCACTCTGGAGCATTTTGTTTGTAGCTACGAAAAGTCAGGAACTACTAACATTTTCATGAATGCCAAAACATGCGTAAATTTCGCTCTGCCCTCCGTTTATGCACAACTTTTAGCTGAGATGCACTCAACCAATCATAGCACATTATGTATATTTTATTTCTCTCCTTTAATTTGGATAAAGCATGCATGACAATAAAACCACAATTAAAAAAAAACAAAACAAACTAAGAGTTAGTTTCATAAAGGACGTCTACATATGTAACTGGTTTGTATTTTCTCCAAGTGACAAGCCTCAGTAGTTTTCTGCAAAGTTTGTACGGAGAAAGTTGCCACCTCAGATGGTAATTCAACAAATCCTTTCAAACACTACAAGAAACAGCACCCTAGACAGTATACTGAATGTCAAAAGTTAGGTTTTGAGGATATCTGGTATGTCGCAGCTCACTGAGGCTACAGCCAGACCGACACCTACAACGCTAAAACAGGGATTTGACACAAGCACTCTCAGTGAGAAGACAAGGAAGCCCTGAACAGAGGCAAGTAATAGCATTTTACCTTACAAAAGGTGTTAACAAAAATACTACTAATTAATTGATTAAATGATTAATAATAAAATTATGAAAAACTGCCTTTCAAATTCAATGAACAGAAATTGATACTGTGAAGCTAACGTGAACAAATAGTGATATTATGAAGTATCCCATGATAAAAGTGACTGCGAACTTGAACCAATCGAGATGAACTATCACTGGTTCCCAAACCTAAACCCCATGATTATCAAATTATGGTGCTAGCTGATCCAACCTTTTGTGTCTTGGCCTCAAACTACTACTAAAAAAAAACAAAAAAACATTTTTTTTTGCCTGCTCTGGATTGTCAACATGGGTGTCAAGGATGAAGTCCTTGTCCAAGATCGGATCAGAATATCCAGACACAAACAAGAAACAGAGTAAGAAGTTAGAGACTGCAGAAAGGAACTGAAGATCTGCAGGAAACCACAGACTAAAGTGAACAACAACTGGACACGAGGAGGATGTATCTGTATCTGTCTAGTGAGTGAAACCTCCCCACTGTGCAGCCCCACAGAAGCTAGAGGAGGGCTTTATGGTTAGAAATACTGTGCATGTCAATCTTAAGGAATGGACAGAAGAACAAATATCTAATATGTACATTATGTGCTTAGATGTCTTATTAATAACTGCTCTTTGAAATGCTTATGATCGATTTTAAATCAATGGAGCACAAAGATGCTGCTGAGGAGATAGTTAGACAAAGCATCTGACAATGTAAAGGGCATTTATATTTAAAGTCTACATGAAGGCAAGGCTGATCAAAAAGAATGCTAATATGGTAAAAGTACACAACTATGCGCCTGCATGTATCAGCTGTCTCACTGCTTCACTGCACGCGCGCACAGAAAATCAATCTGTGAATCAGTGGCTGTGCGTCATGGAGCCAGAGAGTTTTATCGATTTCCCAGAACAAAAGGGTTTCTATAACTTGAATCTGCTCTTCCTTCCTTTAGCATCACACAGCTTTCATTTTCATGTCAGAAGTACAGTTCCTGAAGCAAAACCTTACACACAAATAAACATAAAATCCTTGTGCACAGATACTCACAGCCAAAATAACAGCTGAACTGAAACTAATTGTTCATGTAATAATTAAACTAATTACAGTAAAATAAATCAACACAGGAATTCCTCTTAGAATTTCTTTAGATGATCAAACAGATAACCAAGACCACATCACAGTTCATTATAATATTATGATCCCACTTTTCTGGCTACAGTGAAAGCATCAGACTGCCTATGTACGTAAATGTGGACGTAAAAATAACTGCCACTGTCAAATGAAATTAGTCAGTTAATTTACTGTGAAACCTTTAGTACATTATCATGTTACATCTGCCATACGCCAATGCTTCAGTAGCTGCACAAAGATCACAGTTCTGCATGACAGCATCAGTTGTTGAATTTTACTCTTTCACAAGATTTATTCAGGAGGAAATATGAAATAACTGCACTGGCCTGAAGTACATCGGAGCAGTTAAAGCCAAAGATAATTAATAACAGCGAGTTGAACCTTAAAAATTGCTTCCTTTTTTTGTTTTAACAATGTCACTTGCCTGTATTTCAGATGCCAAGTAATTCTGCTGTGTTCACTGTGCGATTCTGAACAACCACAGATGTTTTTATACGTTATCTGTGATCTGTGCTTGAATTGACATGACCCCAGCTCTCGTTAAGTTTTGTCGTCACTTGGCAAGACTTGGTCATGCTGGGAAATGCCTGCGTAAGTATGGCCGCAGGCTGCAAATGATGATGTAGGTGATTTATAACAAAAGAAAAAAGAAAAAAAAAACTGCAGGGTAACATGCTTGGGTAAACTTTAATCGATGCATTTAATAGCTTGAAAGTCCTGGCAGAGACAATGCATTATTTTCATTTGGGCACATGCACTGCAAGTCAGCTGAATTAAGTGCACAGTTTAAAGTACAGTATTAATGATGTGCATCCAACTGCAGTGTGTGTCTGTGTGTGTGTGTAAAGAACAAACCCAGGGATCTCACAAGGTTTCTCTCCTTCCTGCCTTTCTTGTATTGAAACATATGCCCCTTGTCTTAGTTTTTGAAGTTTGGGAAATTACTCTGACTAATTAGAATAAGTTGCAATACTGTTTTGTGTTATGACAGTGAAAGGGATCTTTCTTCCATTTCAAAGTATTCCCAAACCAGCCTTGGGACATGCTAACATGTCCCTTGGGAATTTTACATAATGTAAGAACTAACTGTAAATGAGAGAGGAGTTAAATATTAAGGGATTAATACAGAATTGCATTGTTACTCCTCATCTTTTACTTGATCATGCTGTGAAGTCACAATGAGTGCAGCTTTTCAACTGAATCAGGCTGGAAAAGTACCGTTATTGCTAATGAATATGGTTTCTAGTTTCCACTAAGCAGCTTTACAGACTCCTGTATTGTGCATGAACGCTCACCGTCACTATGTAATGGTTTATTGTTATACTCATGTACCAAAACTTTTTTCTTCCCCTGATAGCATCACAACAAAATGTATGCCCCAGAGAAAAAAAAGCTAACGCTGACAATATATGTATGGCTTCAACATCATAGAAGAAATGACGTGGTTGACTATGAACTTGTATTCCTTGTGGATGACCCCGCTTATCAAGTCACAAAAGATGAGAGGATAAGAGCCAAACAGATTTATAAAACATGAGTGTAAGGGATAAATAAGTCAGAGGGACAAAAGAAAAAAAAAGGAAAAGAAAAAAAAAACGTGTTAGGACTTTGAGGGTTTTTTTTTGTAATAAAAACAAAGCATGCTCAAAAATGTGCAAGGATATGACATAGGAAGTGTGATAACATTTGCAAAAATATAGATAATATTGTTTTCAGCTAATAGGCCTTAATAATTACACTGATCAATGTGTTTTTTTTTTTAAAGTAACGGGATCTGATGTTAGTCATGATGATCGACAAGTCTGCCACTGTCAGAACGTTTCTGCCTTGCTTTTGAGTCTAATTAAAAAAAAAGCACTAATTATATGTCACATAAGCAACAGCTCACCTTCATTTCTGTCCTACCCATTAACAGGTCTGCCTTCAACTCTCCCTGACAGCGTGGTGTTTTTATCAACAACAGCAAAACACCTGAGCTGACCTGACATATTCAGGTAAGTGTGAGAAGATAAACACCTGCAGTTATGCTTCCTCAACACTGCACATGTTGTGGGCCACATCAACACCTCTGCATTTATAGAGCTGCCAAAAACTGCAAGCACCATTATGCAACATGGTGCATACAACTGGCCTATTTGGTAATTGATTCAAGATCCAGGAATATTTAAGAACGGTTAACAGCTATTTTGCAATCAATGAGAATAACACATGATGAAATGTGTCAACGGGCAAAAACAACCTTCAGACTCCAAAGGCTGCACAGATAATGAACATCGTGAGCTTCTTTGATCAACACAAACTGCATGATAACTCCAATATACGTGAACTTCAAACAGATATTTATTTCCATCTTTGACCCAGAGATGTCCTCCACCTGCAGCAAGATAAGCTGTTCACTGCATGTGGTAAAAAAAAAAAAAAAAGAGTGAGAGAAAGAGAGAACACCACTGATAATGTGACTTGCAGGAAAGCTTTGATTAATGTGCAGTATAAGTAAAACCTCTCCTTGGTTATAAATAACTAACTTTCAAGAGATCCACTGATGCAGGCACACTAAATAAATGTCTCTCTCTTCAGTTACCCCCAAAAGAGACAGGCAATTCTGAAAATTAATTCATCACGAGCAGATAAATGAAAAATAACCAACTTCTCCCCATATTATGGTAATATTTTAGTGAGCAGGTTTTCTGTATGAATTCTCTCCTACATTACAAAAGCAATAGCACTGTGGCATTATCATAATGACAACAACCATTCCTTTCAACTCTTTCAAAAAATATTTCAGTGGTGATAAATTTTAATTTTGAGTTTAGGTCAGCTTATAAAGTACTGAGGCTAAAGTACATAAAAAAGAAAGCCTGCAACTAAGTTATTTAGCTCACCTATCAGTAGAGATATTCAAACAACAAAATTTACTGTAAGCTGCATTTAATTACTTCTATGGCATTTTTGTCTGTTTAGTTGCAGGCTAAAAGACAGAGAAAACATTTAATTTTTGTGAATATAGCTAAACAACAAAGCAGCAAATCAGAAGAAGAAAACAATTTAAAATGGGATGAGACAACAAAGGTTTTTGTTTTAATAGCCTTCACAACAGGACTTTGTCACTGGTTGGTCTCAACTTGCTCTTTAATAAAATACTGGATACCAAAAACATTCCCAAATGCAAGCGAGGTACAGCGAGGTATAAACTGCAGATATCTGGATCCATACCGGCTGACTGTATGGTTGAGAGTAGGCTTGGTTGCGGTAACTACATACTGTGACACTGTGGTCCTTTGGCAAGTACCACAGTTATGTATTTCAGTTATAATGGCTGTGAGTAATCTGTTACTTTAATTAGGCCTAAAATTAATGTTGACCCACTGTATGTTTACCATTACCACCACCACCCAGAAAAGCCATGAGGGAGAAACCAAAGGACACAGTTTTTTAATCAAGGAATCTTCATTTTGTTATGTGATTAGCAACCGTACTGGTGGAAACCAGAGACGACCATCAGAATTACTCACCATTTAAATGCAGAGCCAACAAAAAGATCCAAAATGCCTTTTATAGGTGAAACTATGTGATATTAGACTAAAAGTAACAAAAAGCCCCACTGAAAGAGGCATGCGGTTAATGAAATTGTGAAAAGAAAAAAAAAGAAAAAAAAGAAGGCATTTTCACACACAACTATGTCTACATTTTACAGAAAAAGGTCCCAAGAAGACATCCAGATATCCAGTGATGCCTTGTTGATGTCAGAGATCAGAGGAGAATGGGCAGACTGGTTTGAGATGATAGAAACACAAAAGTAACAAGTGGTACAACCAAATTGCGCAGATTATTGTCTCTGAACATCACTGAGTGCTGCTCCTGTCAGCTATGAACTGGAAACTGAGACTACAATTCAAACAGGCTCACCAAAATTGGATAATAGAAGACTTGAAAAAACAAAACAAAGAAAAAATTGATCTGATGAGTTTTGATTTCAGCTACAACATTCAGATGGTAGGGTGAGAATCTGGCACAAACAACATAAAAGCATGGATCCGTCTTTCCTTGTATCAACAGCTCAGGCTGCTAGCAGTGGCATAATGGTGTGGGGGATATTTTCTTGGCACACTTTGGGCTGGTTAGTACCAACTGAGCATCATTTATGCACCACAGCCTCTCTAATTAGGCAGTGACAAGCTGGAGTCATTACATTTTTCAAAGTACCTACATTTGGAATTGAACTGTATGTGAACTGAAAGGTGAAAAAGAAGACTTTGCTGCATCTATGTTCAAACTGTTGCTTTGAGCAGCTATTAACAAAATCTAGAAAATCAGCTGTGTCAAGCTATTATGTCCTACTGATATTACCTGTATCTGTAAGCACAAGGACTTCAGTCACTGATTTTTTTAATAAATAAATGCTAAAGCAATTTAAGGAAAAAAAACAACACTCAT
Source organism: Arrhamphus sclerolepis (assembly GCA_037176975.1). NCBI lineage: Eukaryota > Metazoa > Chordata > Actinopteri > Beloniformes > Hemiramphidae > Arrhamphus > Arrhamphus sclerolepis. Next base: position 7,060 of record JBAMYA010038227.1, on the reverse strand, counting down.
CTGCATTAGTAGCTTTGAGGGTTTCTGAACAATCATCACAGTAATTTTCTTCAGACTTGAGGCCCCCAGTGGCAGAAATATTTCAAAATGCTTCCAGTTGTTAACTTATCACGACAACCCTTTGAAATCAGATGTAAATAAATATTATGAATAAAACATTCTAAATATTCAAAAATACTGAGTTATATATGGAATATTTAGCTTTTGATGAACTGCTTGAAGTGAGAATTTGTAAATAGAAGACAATGCAATACAATCTTTATATCTATTGAGTGGGGCCTATAGCAATTTTTGAATTATTTATTTATTTATTTTAATCCACCCAACTTCTATCTTTAAGGTCAAGATTGAGCTTTAAAAATGGGTTGGACTTACCGCACTGTTAGCAATGTGATACAGGCTCTAACTGCAGCTGTGAAGTATTAAAGAGCCAGATGCCCCAGACTCCTCAAGCATCTCTCACAGGACGCCACAGAGAAAAACATGCTCATAAACCTTCTTCAAGGAACTGACTAAACTCAACTGAGAGGTGTGATCTCCTGCAGTAAGAACACATTGTCTGGTGCCCTTTCATAGAACTGGGTACCACCACCCTGACCTTCCAATCCATCAAATGCCACCTTGTCATGGTGGTGAGCGCTTGGTGTTTAGGTCTGAGCTATGTGGTTCAGCTGGCTAACCCTGAACCAGCTACGTGGGATCATCCTCCTCTCCAACACCTGCAGAAGGCTTCACAAGAGTTCAGTGCTGACTAGACTGAGCAGTGATGTGAAGCAAAGGCTTTAGCTGTCCAAACTCAAGTTACTGACACTGGCTATTAGGACATGGGACAGGCATTATTTAAAGTCTCTGGTGTTAACAAAACAGAAAAAGAAGCTTTTTTTCACACTACAAGCTTTTTCAAACACAATGTAGTTTACTAACTGCACAAAGCTGCTGATGTCTATCAGGGTCAATTTCCTTTACAGAAGCTAATGTTACAAATCATATTTGCCCAAGGGCCACAATCTCTATAACATGGTACACTCCCTCCATTTCTTATCTATTTAAAATGAGATATTTTTTCTTTTTTCCTGTTTACAGACAGTAAAACAGTAACATAAATGTGAATGCAATTCTGCCACATGCCTTAAAAGGTTTCTGGGTAAAAGAGAAATAAGGCAATTGAGTGATGTCTCATGATCACAACTTTAGCAGCAGATTAATTTAATACAATTGGGATTGAGGGAAATGACATTATATGTCAGAGTGAGAGAGGAGACATGTGAGGGTCATTAGGTGGGCTCAATGAGCAGCCTTTGGGCCATCAAGGGTGAATATTTAACGTGAATCTCCCTCTCCTTTTTGCCATGGGTGCTTGGGCGAAAGAAAACAGTGGTGTCACTGTGTACATTTGTGCCAAGTTCTATCACTTCCCTGCAGAGTGAAAAATACCAACGATTTCTCTGCGGCCACTTCTCTAAACAATGTACAAGTTATTAAAGTCTAATGAAAAACACATATGTACCATAAATGTTTTCAGTCTAGAGGCCAGTAAATGGAAAGAGAAAAGTAAGACAAAAGTTTAAAAAAAAACAAAAACAAAAAAACTTTTTTTTTTAATTAAAAAAATGTATTTCAGTATGTAAAACTAGAAGACAAAATCAAAGAAAACTTACCTAAAATATGCAATACTGAAACAAGATACATAGGGAGGCTTTAGCTAAAGTTGTTGCATTGCAATTATTACTTAGTAAGCCTGACTTTATGGTCTTTATAGTAGACGTACCCTGCATACATACTCTTATTATTCTCATTTATTTTATGGAACACGGGGAAAACAAGCAGCTGAGCGACTCCAAACAGTAGACTGTGCATTTAATGACTGAGGCAGTGTTTTAATTGTCCTCTGGTAACTTTGTTGAAACAAATGAGATGTGTCATAATGAGTCTTATTAAAGCAGTTAACTGACAAATCCCATTTGTTTCAACAAATCACATATCAAATGATCATAGCAGGAAGTCATAATGCCAGAAACAGTGGTGGCACAGCTGCTTAGTCAATATTTATTTGAAAATAGAGACAAGGCTTAAGGATTCACTTGAGTGTTTTAGCGATCACTGCAATGGATAAATTCCAGTTATTAAAGAGATGTTGAACCAGAGCATGCAATGCTGCCTGAAACATTTGTACTGCAATTGAATTATACAAAAATGCACAGATGACACTCAACCCTACATATTTTACAAGAGTTAGCGTGTGTGCATAGTAAATTCAATAAGAGTACTTAACACAAATCAACCAATGGTACCCTTAGCAACTAATTCTACTTCCAAATCAACCAAATTTCCCCCTGGTTACCAAAACAGGGTTTTTATGTAATAAACTCACCATAGACCCTAGTTAATGTCATTGTTTCATCATTTGCAAGTAGCTGGAATTAAGATGATTTACGATGGGGGGCAGTGGTTCCAGTAGCCAGTTCCAGGATGAAACCGAGAGGCTGCAACTGCAACGGTCCCTTCAGCCATTACGTCTCTATTCCAGTGACGGACCCAAACTAACACAACACAACAGCTTCGGTGTTTTTCAACCGCCAAACAATAAAAGAACATGAGGGCAACAAAGGAGGAGGAAAGGAAAAAAAAGAAAGAAAAACTAACTAGAACAAAGAGATCATGATTAAAAAGCCAAAATGGTTATTGTGTTTTTGTTTGCACAGAGTTGTGTTTTAGCTCCTTTCCAGTTCCCAAAAATTTACTTTACTGGGCTGTTACTGGTAAAGGATACATTAACTCTCCTGGACCCCACTAATGGAAACCTGCCAAATACGGTAATATGTGCAAGACTGGTAGTTAATGGATTTAAGATGACAGTGACCAGATGGAGATGCCTGGAGAGAAGGTCTTTTTGACACTTTCTCTAATTACGTCTCGTTTGTCTGTAGGGAGACAAATCCACACTATCAGTTATCCACATGGTAATTTCCCAGAACAACATTGTTATCAGAACATCATATGCGTTAGAAGAGCTACTACAGGGTTTGTACAAATTTTTACAAAATATTTCCACAACTTTCCGCAGATGTTTTGGCTGTACTACATGACCACACAGTCCCACAATTTTTAACACCAAATTTCCAATTCAAGACATAACATTGTTTATGTCATCTGACAGAAAATACATTTTTAGGAATTTATGTAACATCCGGACCAGTAAAATGAGATTAGAACTATATTTAGCATGCTCTGGGCCCTGCACTTTCTTGAGCCATAGCCTATATTTATCCAAGTGAAGCCACTGATTGTTAAATGCTCGTTGGCCTTGCATTGTCCCAATTTGTTCCAGCTTCTCAGGTCTTGTCTCTTCTCTATTGCTGCAGACACTCTAAACTCTCTAAACATACTTCATAAGTTACAATATGACCAGCCAATCATTTCAAAGAATCACTATGTTATTTTGAGTTTGGTGTAACAGATAAAACACATATCTGTAATTGAAATTATTTTAGCTGATAAAGTAGTTAAATCAAACTAAAAACAATGTTGAACATTGAAAATCAATATCATGACAAGATGTACAACAGCAGATGAGGATTTTGTGGAAATGGGATTCCTCAAAATAATAGGCTTTTAATAACATTATACAATATGTACATTTATTATTATGTTTATGTTTCTGGGCATTTCAGTCCACCAAACTACATGCTTTTGTGAAGAAGAGGAGGAGGAGGAGGAGGAGGAGGAGGAGGAGGAGGGGTCCTGGTTGTTCAAAAACAGGGATAACAACACACATTAACCAACAGTCTGTCCAGTAAATCTAATTTTCTGTGTTACTTATTCACCTAAGAAATTTCCCTGAAGTGAACAAAAACACATGAAACACAATTCTTGGATCCTTTCACACTTCCACAACGAGCCTCATCAGTATGTCAAATGTGTGAGAATGTGAAGTTACAGAGCTCAGCTGACACTGACAGTCACTAATCTTACATTAGAAAGGTGTGGGAATAGGGATTTCTGGAGCCATCCAACCATCTGACAGAAGTATAAGGCTTTGTGGAAAGCCTGAGGGATGAGCATAGACACACACACATGCGCACACACACACTTTGGTACAGGGCACTTTAACACATTCTGCATGTGTAGACAGAGGAGACTTAAATAGATCTAAAAGCTGGGTGCTTGTGATCATTAAGAGCTGAAAAGAGTATACGTCACATGGATCCTTGTGCGTGCGTGTGTGTGTGTGTGTGTTATTTCTCAATGAATGAGAAATAAGATTCATGGCCAGGTTGCATAATTTTCTCATTCATGTGATGTTATAGATTAAAAAAAAAAATCATAAAGATGACACTCATCAAAAGTTCTTTAGAAAAACCAATGTTCACTTCTGAGGCACCTCCATCATGTTTCTAACTATTATGTTAAAACGAAAAAATTATTGTTTGTTTATCTATCTATTTGATAATTGATGATGAATCAAGAAAATGCCTCAGTTCAAAGGCCAAAATATGCAGTACCCTGAATGAACACTAGGGGCTGGCTATAAAAACGAGCCAATTTCCATTTCTATTGACCGCCCAAATTAAGATTTTGAACTTTACAGCACAAACAAACATATTTACAACCTGATACTATATTCCTACATATGTACAAAAATAAATCATAATCATTCTACTTTAAAGATGTCTTGCTGTGTGGACATTTTTGCATTCTGAAAGTAATCTTTCAGCAAAGGAATCATTTACAATGATAGTAAATAGTAGATATTGATTTAAACATTGTCTCCAAATACATCTAACGGAATTCTTGTTGTAGGTGTAAAGTTAGTGTCCTTGAAATTTTCATGAGAGAATCATCACAGTTAATCTCTGCTAGATGTGTGAACAGCCTATGGTGGGACCCTTTACAGAAATTCATTGTAATGTGCACTATGGTACTCCACATTCTAGAAGGCAGCCCTTTTAATGTTAATTTCCTTGCATTCTAAATCTGCACAGAACAAATTGTTCCTTTTTGCAAGCAAAGTTTATCTGACCCTGAGGCCATGCTGACTGGGATTTGCATTTTACATGAAATCCATTTAACCAATTAAAAATCTAATGCTGAGTGTAAATCTTTAGAAATTAGCCCTTTCAAGTTTCAAGGAAATTACCACAAAAGAGAGTTAAAGGTACCTCATTACCTTTGAGGGGTCTTGTGGATACTTAACATTTTCACCCCACTTCAGTATTGTTTAATTAATATTCCTCGGGTCAACTGCTAAGCTGTTCGCGAGAAGATCAATTTCAAATTGGGTTACCTTTGACAAGATGATGCCAGTAATCAGTTGGGCAGCTTTGCTTTTTGGAAAATGTATGTAAATCATGAGATACACGTTTAGCGTTATCAGAATTACAAGCTTGGAGATAAACTTCTTTCGGCAAACTATTAACTTGAGACATTTAAAAAGTTAATTCCAAGGATTTGTGGTATTCATAATCCTCTTTTAAAATGAGCAATGGCGCCATTCTAGCTCCCGCGTTCAAACTGTGTTTCAAATATCTCCAGGTTATTATTACTTTTTGTACTTATACTTGTTTATTTATAAAATGAATTAGTTTTATATGTGAGGAAAAAAGAAAGTACAACTTCTTTCACACTGAAAGTTTTGTAGACCTAATGATGCAATAACCTTTGACCTTTAGCAACAAAAGTGTTACATAATGACTCATGTATGACGTTCAAGTCAACCACATGCTATGTAGGAGTTTTGGCCACGCAAAATACATTAAGTAAAGTTATTTACTAATTCAAATGACACTATGTCACATTATCATTATGTTTGGTGTGACACCAGGTTAAGTCTTGGGTCTTTTTCATTTCGGTATCATGTAACATATCAAACCATCCCATTATTTATTTAGTTTTTCATACATACAATCTATGAATATTACACATTGTAGTAAAATCTTTTGAAGGGTTGACCGATCACTGAAATAATTGTTTTATCCACGATGTTATCAGTCCATCACATGCTGTTAAAAGAATCCTGGTTGCTCTACTTTAGAAAGTTTATTCGGTTCATTGAAGTTTGCAGGGCATTTGCTTATTATTCATGGCCCTCTTAAGCCCTCTACCTAAATATCTGTATGTTGATCTCGTCTGTTAAAAAGACAGCGTTCCAGAAGCCTTGCGGTGTATTAAGATGCATTTATTGGGATTCCATTAAAATATGGATGTCATTATAACTAAGATTTATTGTCTATACGATCATACATACCCACCAGCCCCCAGGGATAAAACCCTGGCTTAAAGTCAGTGCTCCCAAAGAAGCTCAATCAGAAAGTTAAATGGGTAAGCTGAATACATGAGAAATTTGAAAAACAAACAAAAAAAACTTTTAGCACATTGTGTTTTCATAATTTACAATTTATGCAGCACAGATCACATTTTATGGCAAATCATTGCAGAAAACCTCGTTAGTTCCTAGATACTCACATAATTTTTCTTGTCACTACAACATGAGCCCTGAGATTGACAACGTTATAGGCTGGCAGAGTGCTGCTTATGTGAAACCACCAGCAGTCTCTGCCTGAGAGAGAGAGAGAGACGTGTTGGAGCAGTGTCATTTTTCTTATAATTAGCTGCAAAATCCATTTGTTTTTGGGTCAAACTGAAAAGCTTGTATCAGTAAAATGAAGACTGTACATTTGTGTCCCCTCTGGTATTTTGCATGGCATACTGGAATGTCTCCAAAAAAATTAAATCCATTTCTATTTTGGTTTAAAATCTTTAGGCCATGATGGATTACAGAATCTATTTTCATGTTAACACAGGCATACAATGTCTGATCTGCCACATTCCTAAAAAAGAAGAAATTCTCCTTCTATATCAGCTGTGGTTACCACCTAGCTTCAGCATCTGAATATGACGCTGGCAGCACCACTTTATTAAAGGTGTTCTTGCTTTACTTCAGTGTCTCCACTAGATAATTACAATGAAGATCGCAATATACTAGTAATATACAGGACTGTCTCAGAAAATTAGAATATTGTGATAAAGTTCTTTATTTCCTGTAATGCAATTAAAAAACATG
>JBAMYA010038216.1:0-15458 GCA_037176975.1 Arrhamphus sclerolepis | reverse complement strand
CGGGAGTTTAAACGTGTGTGCTTCCGATCTCCGTCACAATACAACCCCACAGGTATGAGATGAAGGCAGATGCCCCGTTATATGGGGCGTTTTTTTTCCCTTCACAGTTCTTTTTTTTTTTTTTTACACGTTCTGCTATACAATTTGTAAAGTAGGAACTGTTTGTGATTTTGATGTACTGTGATGTCTGAACACAAGCTTTGGCTAGAGATGTCAAATGTTGCATACATTACCAACCAAGTTTGTAAAGCCTTTTTACCATATAGTTTAAGTAGATCGCTCTCACTCGCTGTTTTTCTTGTACTTTATCCATGAAGAAAGTATGAATCCCGTTTAGATGACCTGTTTTGTTAGCAAATTGTTTCAAACCCAAACTGAAACCATTGGTATTGTAGCTACTTGGCAAAAAGAAAAAAAAAAAAAAAAAACTTGTCCAGGATGAAAAAAACAGTAGTATTTCAGAAAGGAAAAGTAGTTCTTAGACCAAGAAAATATTGTTGCTTTGTGACTTACCCCTGTCTTTTTATGGAAAAAAATAAATAAAATCTGCATTACTTTGCATTTTGTTGAACTGTCTGTATGAAGCAAACAATGTCAAAGGTAAGATTTTTGGCAAATATTTAATGTGCCATAATAACGCAAAGATGATACAAATACAGAATTATCACAAAAATATTATAGATGTTCAAATTTTCAATTAAATATATGACCACTTAAGGTAAAATTAGAGTTAAAAATAAATTAAACATAGGTCCATCGCTAAGCCGTCGCCATACTTTTATTTGGTATTTAATGGTTCCTGGAAATAGCAACTGATTAAATACTTCCAGAACTTCTAAATATTGTAATCGCATGCCTGTTTTGTACCACAACTTTAGAATTATTTAATACTATGTAACTGATGGAAGTCTTGTATCATTAAGGCAAACTTGTCTGGAGCTGGTGTTGACATTTCCTGATACATTCAATTGTCTGCAAATAAATCCGCAAACTTTAGCCTTCATTAGCACTGCGTTAAACTCACTTTTCTATGTCTGCGGGAACAGTGCTCCAATATTATCAATGAGCACTGAATCATGAGTTCCACACCAACGTGCGAAAAAAAAAAAACAACTTGCCAAACTGAACAATTTCTCTAAATAAGAGGATACGGCTGAATGCAAAAGTACAAACATTTTGAGTGTTGATAACACAACAGCCAGGAATATTTAATACACTGTTTTAATTTAGTCACAAACATTTATGTCTTTGAGTTCACCGTCTTTGTGAAGATTAGCGAATTGTCTTCACCGGACTCTTGAAACTAGATGCAGCCTGAAGTTGAAGTTGATATGCCATTGGGTGAATTTTGAAACCATATAGCCTGGAAAAAAATAACAAAAACAAAAAACTGTTACTTCTTCATCAAGGAGTTTCTCATTTTCTGAGAACAATGGCTTTGCAGTGCTTGACAATTATGATTCTAGAGTGACACAGGTACTCATCTCTTTATCAAGAGCATAATTCTTTGACAGCTTGTTTTCATGCGCAAACTGTTCTATCCATCAAAACTCAGTATGTGCATGCAAATATGCTCTGCTGTACCAATCAAATATGTCCCTGCACTCAGACACAGTGCATCTTCCACAAATGTTTGAGTCCTTTTCTTTGAATTGTGAATTGCAAAAGATGTGCTTTTAAGATTGTTTCGTTTTGTCATCAGATTGCAGTGAAACCTCAAAAGTGGCACAGCTATAAGATCGTGCATTTGTTACACACAGAATTATCTGGTTTGGGTAATCCACAACTGGAAGTGAACCTGGTTAATAAGTAATTATATTGTTATTGGAAGCAGTAATGTCAGTGCTGGCGAGGATGTTTTATAGGGCTGTTTCATAGCAATCTGACAGCAAAAAGAGGAAACCCAGGAGAGTAATTATGTACAGGAGAAATCTTAGTGCAAGTAAAAGGGTTTAAACTGATGAAGGAAAACACTTTTCTAACATGGCAGTGAACGGAAGCAGTTGGAAATATAATCAGAAACTGCATATCACAGCTAAAAAAATATATATAAATTATTATTCTATACATTTCAAAAAAATATATTTGGTCTGCCATTAATGTGATAAACGCTAGTTCAACACCTTGCAATACGAAAGTAGTGTTTAAAAACATATATATAATGACATATTCGATGCTGAATAGAATCTGAGCAAACCTTGGCACAAACTGGTTGGCTGGTCGTTTTGGCCGATACTCTGGGTGCACCATGAACAGCATGTGAGGGAACCCCGTGCCAAAATAAGCTCCATCTGTATGGTGGTGTCTGGAGGATTTAGGAGTGTAAACATCCATGCACTTTGGGCAATAAAGCTTCACCATTGCTTCTCCTGGGATGTCTGACAAACCTGCATCAACCAGGAGATAAATGATTAGACAGGGTCATCATAATGATGAGGTCAGGGGGAAATTTAATGTCACGTTTAAGAAGAGTCTCACTAACCAATAGGAAGCATTGGCTGATTCTCACAATAGACTCGGGGGCAATATCCAAAATCCCCTTGTTGATACTTTTCCAACTGCAGAAAACAACAAAATAGTCACTTCTGATTTAGTCGTAGTCCGTCTAAAACTCTATACTATACGACAGCTCACCATTTGTGCAATGCCTCTATTTGTGAGGATGTATCGTGCATGTATAAGTCCATACAACATCTCTGCTGCCTGCTCTATGAGGTCGCTCTGGTTTGGGTTATCTTCAAGCTCCTCATCTGTGAAATAAAAGTACATGACCCATCAGAGTGAATCCATCTTCACATGACAAATGCTTCTACTTACAAGCTTACCTGGCTCCAGGTCCAGAATCATGTCCAGAGCCTGGCGATAATGAGGCACCTGTTCATTCAAACCTGTAAGGTTGAACTTGTCCTGAATGTAGTCTTCATCCACCTATAACAAACAGAGGATCATTAAAGACTACTGATGCCATATTTACTGTTGTTGCAGCAGAACATTACTACTGCAGTGATGTGGAAGCTTTACACAAGCACATAACAGGATTACCTAAGAGCTGCCAGTAGAGAAAGTGAAAAGTTAAAATCAGAAACCAGATTGTATGAGAGCTAATGCATTAGATAAACAAGTTTATAACATGCTGAAATAGCAATTCCTGGTATTTTTAACAGGGTGCGTTTCCTTTTACATGCCTATTTAGGTGTTTTTAGTTTTTTTTCCAGGCAGTGAGCTTTCTTTCAGTGGCAAAGATTAGTGGTAAACAGGAAAGAGGACGAGCAGCGGATACAATATAAATCTTAATGAATGGCTAAAGTCACCAAAAGGCACACATTTGTATAAACAACCAAAAAGATTACTTTACTACTACTATAGTAGTACTAGTATAGTAGATTGCTTTAAATACTAAACCAAAAGATATATACACGTGTATATATATGGTACATATATATTCTCTGATTTATGAAATGTTTGTTGTAAAAACTCTGGACGGTGATGAAAACGTTAATCCTGGTCTACATTACTGTGGTGGCGGGGTGTGGTTCTGCTCAGCTGCAGAGGAGAGGTGATTCAGTGGCTCTGGGGGCGGCACCAATAGGAGACGGAGGACACACCTGGGCCACATAAGCAATCAGTCCCCCTCTCTCTTTTAGTGAAGGCGCAGCAGCAGTGAGGAGAACAGCAAGAACTGGAAGCCGTGTGTGTTGTGTGCGTGAGCGCAATAATAATAAACTACTGCCTTGGAAGCAGCTGCATCGTGGTGATCATTGTCCCTGGGTACCTGAAACGTTACAATTACATTCAAGAAGTCAAGAAGTAGTATCTAAATATAACTGTCCAACTATTGTCATACCACTGCTGCAGACAAATAACTGCAGAATATTCTAGAGGACACATAAGTGAATTAAGCCGTCAACACCATGGTTGAACATTTTCACCTTGGAACTGCCGTACAACAGCACTGCAAGTCACGGATTCAAACTGTCTGGATTTGAGGTTTGTTAGGTCTTAGGTTTGTTATTTATAGGTAATAAACATAAAGACCAAACAAACCTAAATTGGTGGGATTAGTATTTTCCATTGATGCATTTTTGCAGTGATCAGAAAAAAAAGCTATTAATGACACTAACTATTAGCGGCACAATATTAGTTATGTGCTAACAAGTTTAGGGCTCATATCATCTATATGCAATTGTTTCATTTCAACTCAGTGTTGGAATCTAAACCAGTTTTGTTCTTCTCTGACTGTTCTAATTGTGTACATTTTTCAGGCTTTTATGATCCCTGTTTATGCGGTAAAGTATTTTAGTTCAAATCTTTTTATTGACAATAATAAATTTAGGAACAAATTGGTCAAAACAGCTTATATTTTGATTTTTTTTTTTTTTTAAACAAAACAACATGCAGAATGGGAGGAAAGAAAAGAAAGAAAAAAGGGGGAAAAAAACTCAATAAAAGGGTTCCATTTTTGCAAATAAAAAATATATAAATTTCTTCCACATTTGTGAAATTTCTTTTTTCTTTTTTGCAATTTAAGAAATGACAGTGTCTTTAAGCCACATAGAGATAGAAGAGTAGTATGTGGTCAGTTGGGTATTTTTGAATTGAACTGAATACAGATCTACGATTCTATCAGCTACACACCAAAATGTGTCACGAAGTGAAGCAAGAACCAAGTGGATTGACTGAAGGAGTCCAAAGAGCTCCAAGCAGACAAGGCTAAAGTTACTGGAGCTAATGAGTTACAGACTCACCCAATCAAATTGTAAATGAAACTCTTTTTGAGCTGAAGATAAAGAGCAATATTGTGGAGAGAATCTTAGAGTGTAAAAGTGAAAAAATACTTACATATCAAATATCAAAAGTCATCAGAGCATAAGCACAAGAGGATAATTTATTTTCAAAGGAGAAAAAGCCTAAATATGTGGCGTACTCATATTAAGTTTGAAAAAGAAAAACTATCCGAAAATATATAAAAGTTGATTTTATTTTTATTACTATTATTTTAATCTGAAGTATATTAAAGTGTTGTATATCAAAAGTGGATATTGTCTGTGCAGGGAATGGAATTTTCCTTTTTTATGAGTGAAAAGACACTAACCTCACAGAAGAATTCGTTCCCTCTGAGTCCACAGAACCAGGAGATCCAGGACACCTCCTCTGAGCTGCTCATCCTGACAAACCAGCACAGAGGCGCTGAGCTCCATCCAATCACCCGCTAACTAAGCAACTAAGCTCAATAGCTGAACTTTTTAGAAGTACGTGCATTGTTTTATCCCCTTATTCTATGAGTAAAGCAAATTCAATTCGGCACACATTAGCATTAAATACACGTGTTTTTAAAACAGATTATCAGTTATTTTTAGACTGTTATCTGCGTTAGCTCTCCATCTCGTCGCTAGCCCACTGGCTAGCGTTCGCGTTCACACGATAATAAAGTTTTTGTCACCAGAGAATGTGCCATTCATCTACAAAATACTGTCTCTTGGTTGTATATAACGAGTACAGGAACTGGCTTTTACTCACCCTTCTATATATTCATTAACACATCAACTCCGCAAGCGTTGCTAAATTTATTCTTTCTTCTGAAACGTCGGGCTTCCGGTTTGACTGAGGTTTTTCAAAATAAAGTCCCAAACGCTCCTAGAGTTATTTTGGTAACAGGAATGTGCAACGATGTGGGCTCGCATACAGAAGCAATTTAGTTTTATTAAAAAGGGTGAAAGAAACAGAAAATGAAAAACGTACCTTTCACATTTCACTGAACTCCAAAAACTTCGTAGTGCAGGATATGTAAACCTGAGTACAAATTTAGGCTCGTTTAATCCCAAATTTCCTCCTGCAAAATACGTGCATACCTTAATTCCTCAATTCCAGGACTTTCTTAACAATATGTAATATGTTTCTTTCATTTTCATATCGTTTATATTAGTGAATTAGGTTTTATACTCAGGAAACCACATTGTCTGAATTCACTCAAATTCTTTAGTTTGACCTATTTATACATAAAAAAATAGAAATAACATCACAGTAAGTCTCAAATGCATCTTTTCCAACTGTGGAAATAACTGTGAAAAGACAAATACAGGCATATAATTCTAATTATATATCAGTAGTAGACCTTTTGAAATATATATGGCCAAAATATTTAAGTTATATCTGTTTATTAAGGTATTTTAGTTACTTCCTTTTGCACAAGTTTGAGGCAGACACCTCGTTCCGGGAAATGACGCCTGGTCGTGTGACCATTTATACTAGTTACATGCAGGTTATATGACACTGATACACTTTAAAGGAGACATTTTGTTTTAAAAATTGGACAAAACAACACTTTTAGAGATTCCAGAAGTTAAAAAAAAAAGGCTGCAACAATTGTTACTGGTGAGATTAAGTGAAACAAAATTACATTCAGTTTGTTCATTTTAAGGCTCTTTTGACGTGTCTGTTAATTTTTATACTTTCACTTACATTTCACCCATCATTAAGCATTTTTTTTAAATACAAAGGCTAGATTACATTACAAAATATACTTTAATTTGGCACAAAGATTACTTCAAATCTGGCAAGCATCACACTGTGACAGTCATTTACAGATTGCAACATCTTTCATGGAAGGTCTGAAAAGGTTTTGCGAGAGGGTGGTCCAACGTGTTTCTGCTCCTGCTCCTTCCCCATGCCTTCAAACATCAAGATCCTTAAATGAAGAATATACATGTCAGTCCTTTCCAAGATTTTCTTCTAAATTCTAGAAAAATGTTGACTTCATTGCTATGGTTGTTTTTTCTTCAGTAATCAGTAGTTGTTATTTTAAGGTTTTACACGAGACAGTTTATTTTTGTTGCCAGTCTTGTATTCTGATAAGCTTAATCGAAGCTTTAAGTTGAGTATTAGTTTAGTATGAACAAGAGAATTATCTTTGTCTAAAACCAGATTCATTTTCAGTAATACATAATATTTCATACTCACAGCTTCAGAATTGCATTCTTTTTCCCCAACATCATCTTCAGGAAGTCATTATAGTTGATTGTGTCCTTTGCTGTACCTCCAACCACCTCTGATATCATCTTTTTCAGCTCCAAGTGAGTTTTGGCCAGTCCCAGTTTTTCCAGCATTCGTTTTAAGCCCATCATATCTATAAAATAATATATTTCACATAGGAAATATTCTTATTTGTTGAGTGATGTAAAGGGAACCTGTTGAGGATGAGTCATACTGAAAGTGAAAGACATTAACTCTTTATTCAAGGGAAAGTCCAGCAAGTTTTTACCTATTTCTCCTTTGTCGTTAAGATCAAACTCCATGTACTTCTCTGAAATACAAACACATACACAACAATTTAGTATAAAAAATTGTGTATTTGCTGAAACAAGGACAAATGAGTTTTTGGTAACAGCTTAATACTCACTTTTAAATGTTTCTAGCTTTAAGGCTAGATCCTCTTCTTCTTCATACTTTATATCTGAGAGAAAAGCCTAATGATGGGATAAGCAGAAATCTATTTATTATAGGATAGGATCGCTAGATACATGTTTTGCCTTCAGCCACCACATCACTATACATCACCTCATTGATACAGTTCAGTCTTTCCTCCTGTTGAGATTTTAGAAGACCATAAGCTTTGCCACCTGTGAGAAACCAACGATCAGTAAGAACTACCCATTCAAAGTACACAAACAAATTATCCGTCAAAGGCTCAGACTACAAAGCTTTTTCTTAAAAATACTACTTAAATTAGTGTGAACTTAAAGGCAAGTGTTGCAGAAAAAGACAAACTTACCTTGAGCATTGTTGTCCATTTCTCTCAACTGTGCTGGGAAACAGTCAAACTAACACTAATGCAGAACTCAAATGTTATGATGTTGTTTCAGTAAATCGAGTCAGAAGAGGAAGTGAAGTGACAAAGTATCACTTTACACTGGTGAAGTTCCTGCATTGCATGTACGACTGCAGCAAACAGAGGTCAACTGTGTGATGCAAAAGACAAAATTCACCCATAGTCTATTTATCACTACACAGAGAAGGAAAAAAAGTTTTAAAAAGAGAAGCTTTCAAGAGAAGCAAACAAGAAGTAATCCTGATACAGCTACATCTCTATACAGCTGTCCTGTAAAAGTCACCCTGTTAATAATAATACATTTTATTTCAAGCGCCTTTCAGGTCACTCAAGGACTCTTTACAAAAGATATAACACAATAAAATAAATAAGAACAACAGACAAAGAACACATCATTAAAACATTAAAAATGAAAGTGCAGTTATGGATCGTATGCAGATTTAAACAGACGAGTTTTGAGTCTGGATTCGAACTGAGGTAAGGAGTCCATATTATGGATGTCTGGTGGGGTTTGGAAGGTTTGGAAGCAGACTGACTGAAAGCTCTTCCCTCCATGGTGCTGAGGCGGGCGGAAGGTACAGTGAGGTGAAGGGAGGAGGATAACCTGAGGGAACAAGAGGGGATGGCAATATGAATCAAATCAGACAAATGGGGTGAGGGTTAGGGTTGGATAGCTTTAAAGGGATGGAGGGGGATTTTGAAAGCGATCCTAAATTTCTCTTTTCTTTCTCTCTCTCTCCCTCTGTGTCTCTTTTTATATTTATATGTGTGTGTGTGTGTGTTTGTATATATAGAGAGACAGCAGGCTAGAGAGAGAGTAAAGAGGGTGAGGGTATATTGGCTTGAGATCTGGTGACTGTGGAGGCCATTGGAGAACAGTGAGCTTATTGTCATATTCAAGAAACTAGTTTGAGATAATATGAGCTTTGTGACATGGTGCACCATCCGACTGGAAGTAGGCATCAGAAAATGGGTACACTGTGGTCATAAAGGGATAGACATCATCTTGAACCAGTCTGTATGTTCTCTTTTTTTGGACCATTTTCTGTAAACTCTAGAGATGGTTGTAGATCAGCAGAAATACTCAGATCAGCCCGTCTAGCACCAGCAACCATGCCACATTCAAAGTCACTTAAATCTCTTTTCTTCCCTGTTGTGATGCTCAGTTTGAACTTCAACAAGTTAGGTGATTGGCTGATTAGCTTAACTTTGTGTAAACAAACAGGTATACCTAATGAAGTGGCTGGTGAATGTATATATATATACACACACACACACACACACACACACATATATACATATACATGTAATGATACATGTATTTGTATCAAACTGAGAGCCGCGTATCAAATGGATTCAAATACATATTGTTAAATCCCAAGTTGTCAACGTTGTTCAAAGTTCAAAAAAAGAAAAAAAAAATCTAATTTGATGACCTTTGTATCTTGATAAAGGACTTTTTCCTTGATGACAAGATGTTGGATATAGCACCATCAATGTTCAAAGGAAAAAAACAACCCAAACAAATAGCCTATTTTGATGGTTAAATTGTTTTTTCATCAAAAGCAATTTTAATGTTTGTGTACTGAAAGTGTATCAAACCGTGACATCAGTGTACATTGTATAATGTAAGTTTGCATTCTCTTCTCCAAATTCATAACCGACTAAGGAAACTTTGTGGAAAACCTTCTGTACAAACCCCCTTTGTCTCGGTCATGAATTTGGAGTTTATTGTGATTTCACTATTTTGTTTGACCAGTTTATTCAGGCGGGAGGAACAAAAGCGCCCTTTTAAAAAAAAATAAAAAATCAGAGTACCTTATTTAAATGATGGTTTATAGATGACGACTGCACATTTGGCTACTTCACTTTTGCAATAAAACTGGTGATCAAAGTAACCAACACCACAAAGAGAATGAAGAAGTTTATTTTGGCAATGTTCTTTCTTCAGCTGTACAATAGGAAATTAAAGACACACTGGAACATAAAGAGGAAAGCTCTGGTGTGGAAAGAAATCTTCAACAACTTGGGTTCACAACTGTGTTCCAAAGTGGTTGAAATAAAAGTGAAGAAAAAATTATGTTGTGCAAATGAAACGTACTGGTAGTACATGTAGTTTCAAGGAACTTTACTCAAGGAAGTGAGAGTACACGGAAACAGAACTATAGATCTTGGTGAAGAAGTCATTCATTGTCTCTCAGCTTGCTGCCTTATAGGCTCCTCACAAAATGGCTCATTTTTATTATCAGGTTCTTTTATTTATTCTTTTAAAGACCATAACTGAATGCAGAGGTGAGTTTTTGCATTGAATAATTTTTAAAAAATATATACAAATTAATTCAGTCAATACAACTGACACATTTGGCTTATTTGATCTTATTAGTTCATGTGAATATACAAAATATATAGACTAATTATTTGAAATTATTTGAAAGTTGGCCCTACAGATATTGAGATTGTGTCAGGCGTTCAACAAGAAGACGTAGCTCTGTCGTGTTTAGATTCAAATGTGACAGATTCAGCGAGCTCCTACAGAGTCAAATGGATAAAGAAGGAAACCGAGACCACAGAGGAGCAGGTCATCTTTGAATGGCCAAAGAAGTCGCAGGAGGCCAAACGTGTGAAACTGGAAGAAGATGGAAAGGGACAAATGTGTCTTTTTCTGAAAAGACTGGAAAAATCTGATGAAGGCTTCTACAGATATGAAATCTGGAAAGGATGGGATATGCATCTGGTCAAAGAAGTATTTTTAAAAGTTAAAGGTAAAATATGCACACGCATATATATCTCTTTTAAACTGTATCTCTCTTATTTATCACATGTTCTCATGACATTTCAGACTGCAAAAGCCTCCCGGTAGTGAATGCTGTACCCTGCTCATCCATTACACTTAACTGCTCAGTGGATACGACGTCAGGACTGCAAGAACCTTTGAATATCTCCTGGATGTTGCTGAAAGGGACCAACTTTCAATCTGTTGACTCTAAAAGGGCAGAAAGGAATGGTACATGCTTGACCATGCAGTATGTGACAGCCAGTGACAGTGGTTGGTACAGATGTACTTACATGCTTCAACAAACGCAGTACTGCTCTGACATCAGGCTTGTTGTTGAAGGTCAGATTTTTAACGATTAAATGTACTTTTACTATACTTCTTTCAGCATCTTATGATACACATTTAGCTCGTGATTAATTTTGCTTACAGAATCAGAAGATGTGGTCACGATCACAACGGATACATTTACGACAAGAGAAACTCAGCAAGGTGGGCCTTTCACTAGTTTTCCACACACTAAACTTACAATCCCTCTTTTCACTGTGGTGTTGTAATTGCATACTTTTGCTTTCTGTCTGTCTCAGCATTGGCCATCAACGAGACTGTGCTATCTGATGAAACTTTGACTCCAGTTGTGGTCTCAGTCATCTGTGCAAGTATCACACTTGCTGCACTGACAGGGTTGTTCATTTACTTCAGACGTCGAAGCTTCCCACAGCGGACGCTCCCTGAAGGTAGGATCCAGGGCAGTGGGATCTCCTTCAGCTATCATACCTACCAACTGTAGCGACATGTAACTTTATACTTCTTTTATGTATGTATATACAGACTACATGGATACCTATGAGAATGTGATTATTCCATTTTCACGTGGTGAGTTTCAACTTATTTCCTTATTACCTTTTCAGCTCAACCACATACACAGCAGCACAGAAACAGAAACTTGTAAAAAAAAAAAAAACCCACAAAAAACAGAGATGTGGTGAAAGTAGCGTGCACATACGAGTGTGATGCCTTTATTTACACACACGCAAATACGTGTGTGTGTGTGTCAAAGGGGGAGATTGAGAGAAGTAAGAAGGAAGAGTTTTCATTCAATTCAGTTTAATTTGCTTTTTGTATGGTGCTGGATCACAGCATGTTATTTCAAGACAGAGAAAATGAGCTCATTACAGTTCATTTAAAGACTATTCTTCCCCCTTTTATATTCAAATTCAATTCAGTTGGTTGGAATTCAGTTAATCCAATAAATTCCAACACAGCCCAGATTCAAAATTCATATGATGGCATGTCATAAAAAGCAATCCGGCTACAGAACTCAAAAGATGGATTGAATCTTCACTTTGGTGCAATTCAGCATCCTGAAAAAGTGTGAGGTGACAACACAGAAAAAAAAAATCCAACAGAACCATAATCATGGAGGGCAGCTATCCATCTTTCTACACCATCACAGTAGATATTCAGATGTTTGCAAGACTACGGCTACCTAAGACCTTTGTTCTATACTATATAAACAAGTAAGGCAACAGTCAAGTGGTTAAAGAGGAAGTAACACAGCATGGCCTTTAGCACACTGTGAATATAACTTGTGGTGTGACATTAAGAACACTGTACACCAGCAAAAAATTATCTAGTCTGACAGTAAATACCTCACTGTCAATACCAAACCAAACTTATTGAAACTAAGATAAATATTTTACATCCTCAAAATATTAGATATGTTGTTGATTTGATCAAATGATTTTAATTCCATGTAGTTAGAAAACAGTATTAAAAGGAAAATTCAAATGTGGGGTATGTACTTTCACAAGGCACCCCTTTCTTCATGATTTCACTGAAAACTATTTGAATCTCACAGGTTCTGGAGACCAAATTAACACTTTGTACCAGTTTCAGGAAGAAAACATGTGCACATGTAAGTATTCGTTCTACCAGTAATATCTGTTGCATTAAAATAATTTTTCAATCCTAATTATATTCACAAAAATCATTGTTCTCTCCTTTGCTGCAGTTCAGCATTAGTCATTTGAGATCACTTGTGTAAAAGAAGTTGACCGTTCTCCTTTCATCTAACATGGATTAGCTTATTATCTGTGCAATTCTTTGCAAAATATAAAAATGTTTGTATCATTTGTATCATTCAAATGAAAAGAAGACAACGTTGTGGGACTGAGAAATGAACTGGAAATGAATCAAAACCAACCTTCATAACCTATAAGTGATGCAACGGACTTTTGTGTTTAGTTATACTGTTATTTTGTACTATTCCCTGAAAAAAAAACATATTACTGCATATGAAGTCACATGACACCACCTGTAAACAACTGCTCACTGTGTAGCACCCCACACAGTGAGGTTGGCATTTTGCAGGGCTAACTGAATATATATGTGGGTTTGTTTTTATTTCCTTTTTTAGCTTGTTAACTTGCTTTTTACATGAAAGTTAACTGTGAGCTCATCCATGAGATGTTTCCATTTCAACTGACCAACGCTTGCTTAGTTTGTTGTTGTTGTTGTTTGTTTATTTTTAATTAAATAAATGTTAAATGTTCATCAGTATGTGTTTATCTTCACTTATTTGAATATAACAAAAATGTGTGGTCTTTCATTAGAAAACAATATCACAATCACAATAGCTGAGCGTATTTACTGGATAAATCCTTTCGAGTCAACAAAACTACACTAAAATGATTGCTCATTATTGTAATCAAAGAAACATTCAGTTTATCGTCTTATTGATTTGAGATCATATCACTCAGCTCTGCAATGTTGCTTACAGTGTGCCTCAGTCTAATTATAGAGCATGACAATTTTTTTTTTTAAAAACATAGTTTTATTTATAATTAAAAAGTGGGGCATGATGGTGCAGCGGATGGCGCATTTGCCTCACAGCTAGAAGGTCCTGGGTTCAGTTCCTGCTGTTTGCTTCTCCACATCATCAGCACCCATACCCTGAAAGACCCTTGGTGGGGTTGAAAGGGCCTTTCTCTGTGGAGTTTGTATGTTCTCCCTGTGTTCCCTTGGGTCCCTGCCCTCACAAAAATATGCAGCAGTCCTGCAGCGAGGATGCCTGAGGGGATGGATGGATCTTGGCTGGAATAATGTGATCCTTCCATGCGGTACGTCCAGCCAGGGAAACCCCTCCCCTTAGGTGAAAAGAAGGGCCTGATCACTACTCCGGTATAGAAGGAGACCTGAGTCCAGTGCAGGGCCCTCCTGAGGTTGGCAGAGGGAGTGCAATGCCCAGGTCTGCAACTTAGGTATGAGCACTGCGTGATATAAAATGAGGAAAAATTGTAAAAAAAAAATCTTTTCTGATCTTTCCTGACATCTGATTGGTCAGCTTTATTGCTAAACATACATTTATCTGATGTAATTCACATTAAATTCATCCCCAGTGCAGTTGTCATGGATGTAAGATGTAACCACACATGACGGGTTTTTTTTTTGTTTGTTTGTTTGTTTCAGGCTGTAAATATGTATAATTTTACTGCAAAGTTGGCACTTTTAATATGGGGGTCAATGGGGATTTGCTCTGTTTTCGAGCCAGAACCTAGTGGTCACTCAAGGAACTGCAACAAAACGTACTTCTTGGATGAGTTTCAACCTGGAAGTTGGATGGTTGCTGGTGGGAATCAGAGTAACAGCTTCATACCAACTACTTCTGTGGAACAGGAAGTGCTGCATGATGTGAATTAGGCTTGATGAAAAAGCACAAAAATGAATCACTGTAAATCTCCTCTAATCTGTGTTTGTGATGTCATACAGGCATGCTAATTTGAAGAACTCACAGAATTACACATTTTCAGACACAGAGACATCAGGATTGTCACATTTTATATTTGGTAATTTCAGTCATTATATATTGTCTCAGTTTTTTAAAATGCATTTTGCAGTATTCCCCTTTAGACTATTCTTTAGCAAACGAAATGTGTTATAAGTATTCATTTTTATTCATTAATTTGCATGAAACATTGAAAAATGTTTCATGGAGCATCTTGAAGAATTCATGTTGAAAATATTATATCTGAAGCAATAAGCATTAGAAAACAGGAGCAGATGCAGATTCTCTAACAGTCAGTCACCCAATTTCCTGATATATTCTGTTGATACAGTACATACTGCTTTTTTTCTTTTTTTTTTTCTTTTTTTTAGTTTGTTAATCTAATGTCAGGACTTAGTTAAGTAAAAATGCAGTTGAAGAAAGACAAGAGAACAAAAGGAAACAAATACATATGCAGGTTTCTATAACTGCTGTGCTGTATATTGCCATAATCGCTATTTGAATGCCCTGTTATATAATTAGACAAATACCACACAATAACAGGGAACTCATCCACCTTTTGAAAGATGTCTTCTGGCAGATTATTCTCTTCTGTGAAATTAAATGCAATAATTTCCTCAAATATGTACACGGTAAATGACATTTCAACACCTGATGGTAGAAAACTGGTACTTTGACACAAAGTTGTGGCTGCTATACAAATGTGTGCTTCTGGTGCACAGGCATAGGTTCGTATACAATTATTCTATCTCATTGCAATATGTTTAAGTTAATGTAGCTCTCACATTCTAATTAATCACTATCTTAAATTAGACAGCTAATAAGTTATTTTATGCATTTTGTACACATTTTACACTGCTGTGTATAAGTACATGCCCAGAAACCTTAATGAAGTGATGCAATGATCATGATGTCATACAGATAACTTCAAAAGGATATATGTTACTGTTTACCTGAGGTTGTACCCTGATCTGCCATGATATTATGCGTGCTGACAGGTGACATGAGTACATGATGTTTATGTTAGTAATGCTCTGCTTGGAAAACCTGCATCCTGGCATTCACATGAATGT
>JBAMYA010038205.1:0-15458 GCA_037176975.1 Arrhamphus sclerolepis | reverse complement strand
TTTGGGTTTGTGATTTGTAGTGTATTGATTTTCCTATACATCTTTTACATCTGAAATAAATAAATAAATCAAATCAAATCAAATCAGATGGGAACAGACCAATAATAGCTTTGCTAATAACATCATGTCAGTGTTTAACTCTACATGAGGACAAAACCAAACCATTCAACCCAAGTGAGCAATCTGCAGACATATGTAAAGGTTTTAAGGTTTGTGGTACACGCTTTCTAAAATGCAGAATAACTGAAAACTCTGTTTGTCTGGGATAACTAAGAACAAATATTTTTAATGTGACTCAGCCTTTATCATGTACTGGGCTAAACTAAATTAAAAGCAGAAAGTTCAGTTGAGTTGATGTAAATTTAATACGTATGTAGGCAGCCAATTTAATCCATACGAGTGCTGTCCTGTATCAGCACTCTCTCAGTCAAATCATTAACAGAGTAAAAGTAATCTCTGCCTAATTGTAATTGTTCATCAACTTGCAGGGCGGTGGGCATGAATTTAATTGGAATTTTGGCAGATATGGAGAATCTTTTATTATGACTGGCAAATAAATTGGAATCCTTGGGAATATTTATTTATTTGAAACCTACAATTTGAGAAAGCCCTGAAAGTGTCTGCGATAGTGACATATCACTTTAAATGCTCCATCCGTTGTACCTCTGGCTGTAACCAGAACCGTGATACAAAGCAAATGCAGCAGTAGGTGTGGCACGCTGGTTAAATTTACTG
This sequence comes from Arrhamphus sclerolepis, assembly GCA_037176975.1. Classification (NCBI taxonomy): domain Eukaryota; kingdom Metazoa; phylum Chordata; class Actinopteri; order Beloniformes; family Hemiramphidae; genus Arrhamphus; species Arrhamphus sclerolepis. Next base: position 14,723 of record JBAMYA010038205.1, on the reverse strand, counting down.
TGCTCTGTTTCGAGGCTTATGGATTTGTTTTCCCCTCTCTGGTGAAGTGCACTTTCTCAGAGGCTTTCAGTGTTTTTAGTGGTTTGGACTTTTTCCTGTAGTGCCTTTTTTTTTTGTCTGAAAGGCTCAAAGCTGATGCAAATCGATTTCACCCCAGCTGTATGTATGGATACGGTTGAGAGCACTTCTTTGTCAATGGACTAAGGATAAGCAGAAACTGTTAGGTACTGCGTTTAGAGTCATTGTAGATTTGTGCTATTCAACTCACCTGGTGCTCTTCAAAAAAAAAAAAAAAAAAAGAACTAATCCAAAGTGTCTGGGAATAAAGATCAGACTTTTTGCGCCTGACAGATGGAGTTCTGTCAGTCTACCTGTTGTGACAAAAAAACAGCCAGGAGGTAGAAGATGTCTCACAGCTCACAAGCCGAGAAGAAATTCAGAGTGCGATGCTGTGTTTGTATGCTCTACACAGCTTTGGATCTCAGCCCAGGGACATGTTGAATTCTCCCAGGAAGTTATGATGAGAAGTGAGGACACAAGATCAGAGATGATCTACAATAAAACAAAAACAACCATGCCAGAGGACTAAAGAGAAACCTTTGATCTTCTTCTTGTTAATTTCATCATCGTTATTAAAATTGTGTTTCAATAATGAAATGAAAGTGTTGTGGTACTGAACTGAAACCAGCCATCCATTATGAGACAAATTGTAATTTTCCCCTTCATATATGTTGCAGATGAGACCTGAATTTGGTGTGTTAGAAGCCATAATGACTGTTAAGGTTTGAATGATGCAGTGTGTTATCGAGAAGAGGCGATTAAGCTTGCGTGAAATGGTGAAAATATGACAGGAACTGACAGGATTACAGTGCTGTGGTGAAGACAGATGAGAGACGTGTCACCCCACATCTGGCACACTCACCTTGTCTACTGTGACAGTGATTTTTGTTCATCGTTCTTTAGATTTGTTCAATAAAACCATTTGTTGTTGTTGTATTTTTTGAAAATTGGTGCTGTCATTAATTCAACATTTCTCATTTAAAAAAAAAGCTGTTTTGTTGCTGCTTTGTTAAATTACAGCAAAACAAGAGTGAGGACTGAATAGAAGCAATTAACACTTTATTCCTCTCCAAAGGGAGATGATATTATGTTCGTAAGAGAGTTGTGATTGAGCTGATGACGTCACATGCAGCGTCTACAGGGAAAACACTTGAAGTCTCTTGGTAGACAATATGGATCAAAACACTCAATCAACTTGTCCAGTATTGCACATGCTTTTATCAAGCACTACAATTCATCCTCTTATGCTCGTGACGTTCTTTTATGAGGTCTCTTTGTGCCATTATTGTCTGATATCTGCAGGAACACGTCCTCTGAGAAGCATTTGAATCTAGGATATGTACCTGCAGCCATGTTAAACACCCAATCCTGCATTTCTGACATTCTGGCTGCAATTTTATCCAGGCTCCAAGCTCATTCATTTTATCTGGCAGTGATGATCAAAGGAAGAAAGGGTTTTAAATTCCCATTCCTTGCTCTCACGATTGCTTGTGCCCTGCATCCAAATTGTCTCCTGTTCAACCGATCTGCAGACCCCGTCTGTATTACTTGCGCTCAATCAGCTAGTCCACATGTACACAGTTTTCCTCTCATTGTAGTGACTCATCATAACAGATGTTAAAAGTAGCAGAATTACCAACAGGAATCCCGAAGGCAGCACAGTAGATGATCTTGAGATTAAGAGACTGCTGCTGCTGCGGCACCATCTTTGAGCATTCATTCTTCATTTTCCAACCAGCGTTCAACCCTTTGATGGTTTGGAGCCACAGTTGCCAGCAGGGAAAGGTGGGTACACCATGAACAAGTTGTCAGTAAGTCACAGAGTCACAGTCACAGCGCTAAGCACTAACGTAACTACTGATATGTTATGAAAATGCAAAATAAATAAATAAAAAAATTAAGTCAACCAAAATCAAGATCATGCAGTACTTTAATTTTTGACAGGCCTTGTTAAAAATTGAAAACTTCATGGATCCTTTAATGTTTTAGAGAAGCTCAATGAAAGAAACTTGAAAACAACTCTGAATGCTCACCTTTCAAAGCCTGTGGCTACTCATTTCAAAGCGAAGCTTGACATCTTTGAGAGCCTGCAGGCGACTAACCTCCTCCTATTAGAAGCAATAAAACTAACATGATACAGGAATAAAAGTCTTTTGTTGAAATCTCTTCTTTACCCACTGCAATGCTGTTCATGTGGGAGCAGAACAGACGTGGTAATGAGGGCATTAATAAAGAATGTGGATCCATTTTTAATGATTCATTGGCCCCTTTAGTTTAGAATCTGTGCTTTCCTTTGAGCAGGACCTGACAGTGTGCCATTTATTATAAGTATTATTTGCCTAAACAAGCCAAGTGCTGCGTGAAACCTGCATACACCTGAGTGTGTGAATGAGACACAGAAGGATGCAGTCTTCTATGTCTATTTCTGGAAGATAATCCTCAACAGGGGATGTTAGGGGGAGGAAAAAAGGGAGATAGAACTATAGCTCTGCTATTCTGAAGCAAGTTTGGTTTGCTCTTAAGTATTTAATAGTCAAAAGCATTAGAGGTATACATCAAAAATAACAAATCTGCATAGAATTAGCTGCTATTAGTTACTCTATAAACTTGTTTTGTTTCTCTTCAAGTCAGACATAGTCATATGTTTATAACGTGTTATTTGCCTTTTTCTACATCTATGCAGTTTGGAAAGGGAAACTGTGGCCAGAAACTACAAGTAGTTGCAGCTATAGTGTTTAACTGCGCACACACACTCACACACATGCACACAACCATCTCTGTTCTCACTTTCGTCAGGGGGAAACGTCTGCCTTTTCTCTGCAGCAGGCTTCTCCTCACTGCTCTCTTCCTCTCTCTTGCTTTGTTCATACAGTGCTTTCGCTGGAGCACTAATGAGCAGGCTGAGAGCAACCTCAACACACACAGATCTCCCATCAGCTGAGGAGCAGCAGCAACTCCGACAGCATCTGAAGCAGCCAGACGCCTGACTGATCTGCAGTCAGCTGGGAGACAAACGTAGAAGGCAAATGACAGCACTGGGAAAGGCGGAGAGGAGGTCGTGAAGAGGCTTCAAAGGCAAATCAACAGTCAGTTGAGGGAGCAAGAGGACAGGACTGGTCCTGCGTGAAAGCCAAATCTCTCCACACTCTGAGGCTGACCCTCAGTGCACTTTCTGTCTCCAAAAACAAAGGACCTTCCTCTCCTGAAGAAGCTCAGCTATGGAGGAGACTCTCACCTGCCGTCGAAGCCCTTTCTCCCAGGTGTTTGGGCGTCAGGGTCAGCTCATGCAAGCCAGTGAGTGTTAACACTGACATTACATTTTCTAAATGTCATGCATTGCTTCCTTTTCTGATAATTTGGTTGCAATGCTTCTTTTTGTAAAAATAATTGCTGAAAAAAAGAGAAACAAAAAGAAAGTCAGTTAACCTGTTATGCAATGACAATATTTACGGAGGCAACAGTTGAGCGTGTCCCACTTTTGCCAACATATATCTATATGTCAAATATCTATGCAAACAGCTTTGTGGTAAATGCATTATTCACTTGCACAAACATTTAATACCATATTATAACTATTTAGATATACTGTCGTTTGTGATGCATGACACTGCTAATACAGACAGGCTTCTTCAAATTTGTACCTTTCATATATATTTTTTCATTTCTTTTCTTTTTGTGCTGTAATTTGACTGTAATACAGTGTGGCACAGAAATGTGATAGTGTTGAGGGACTGTGAGAGAGATGTCAGGTGTGAAAATGTGTGTTCTGTGTCTTCCATATTCACACTCTGGCGGCTGATGCTCAGGATCCAAACTCTGTTTTCATGGGTGCTGTCCTCTGATCTCAGGTCTAGCTGCACATGCCACAGGTCTGCAAAAAAAAAAGAAATAAAGAAATAAAATAATGCCACCAGCATGAAAAAAACAAACAAAAAAAAAAAACAACATTAATTGACATTTCAAAATAAATGGATGCAATAGAACAAATGCTTGCAGATATGAATATAATTTTATGGAAAAAGCATGAAAACAAATATATTTGTTGCATTTTTAATGTCTGATTTTCATTGAGAGGGAGAGCTGATATAATACACTCTATTATGCAAAAGTGCATATACTGTTTGTCCACCTGGTTTAAAAATATCTTTGCAATGCATCCAACCTGCTCATAATTAGGTTTGAAAACTGTTTACAAAAAAAAAATCTGTATTCTGACATATTTTATGTATTATTTGACCGTGACCGCCAGTATATGCTTGAACTGCAGAATCTGCTGTTTCTGTTCTAGGATTATAGATCAGCAAGACCAAACCTGCTTCAAGTATTTTTTGGGGGAAAGTGTCAGAAGGTGTCATAATGCACTTAAGCAGAGAATAGCAGCCCTGGGCCAAAGCTGACCTGGTGCAGAGCAGGGTTGTGATGTCTCACAGGTTTGCTGCAGATTAAGGTTATTACATGCTTGTATGTGCTCAGTGACTTCATCAGCAGTCATTTCCCTCTGCTTAGTCCCGCTTAAGCGTGCGTGTGTATTTTATTTTATTACATTCATTTGTACCTTTCTGGATTTTATTTACACCTTCATGAATAAATAATGACGTGCCTTAATGCTGCTGTTAAGCATAAAGAAAACCCGGGGCCTTTCTTTGTTTGTTTCTTTTCTTCTCATCACTGGAAATCCAAGATTTGCTTCAAGTGCATAAAATTGTTTTCTCAATGTTGTCCTCTGTGATCTGTTGATTTGTTACAGTTGAAATGGACACTCGCTTACACTAATTCGTCCAGGCAGAGTGGATAAAACTGGCTACCAAGCAGCAAAACAGAATGAAAAGACGTGACATGTAGAATGAGAGGAAACACATTAATCTCCTTTTGTAAATTTATTTTACTCATCCCCACTGATGTGCTCGTTCTTTGTTGTTTGCACCCGATCCCAGCAAAACGTAGTGAGATCAAGTCTCCCTTGTAAAAGGGATCTTGTTCTCAGTGAGATTACTCTGGTTGAATAAATGATAATTGAAAAAAAAAAGCAAATCAAATGATGTTGCTTTTATGGATGTCTTCCCTCTAATATATACTCATCAGTACAGGTGAGAGTTAAACCCTAACGTCACTCCTGCGTTTGGTAAAATGGCATTATCGCTGCATGTCTTGTGATAAATTACAGGCAGTCCTGTGCTAACCCAACTTATCTATGCTCTTTGAAGCTTGTGCTGCATGTCTGCGATTTTGGATGAGTGAGGGAGGTAGAGGAGGGGGTGATGGAAGGAGAGAAGAGGGAGTGGCGGGGATGGGGGGGGCACGAAAGTGAGCACGCTGCAAACTCTGCGAAGGAGTGATGGGTGTTTTATTCTATTTTTAGCAATGTTACATACTGTTATACAGCTGTGGGAAGGCTAATCCACAACAGTGTTGGTTTGCAGTATCAGAAGAGCAATTATGGGGGGATTTTTTTTTTCTTTTTTCCTTTTGTTATCTTTGGCTGTCACCCATCATTGGATCAGGAGAACTTCAGTCATATGCAAAGTCCTGCTTGAACTGCATGAAGAAAATCCATTCCATGAGTACTGCACATGCCCGAAGAATATTAAAAAACCTTCTGGTGGGATCCTGGCAGAATAAACACTTGACAGATTTTTTTTTTTCTTGAATCATATTCACGTGGCAGTGCCAGGTGCATAATCCTGCTACAATTCTCTTCCTCCTCACTGGTAGTGTGATTCATGCTGTGCTCGCTCTTGTGATGTGTTGTCAGAAGTCTCTGAGCTGCTCCTGTTTGGTGGAGAATTGTGACTCTCTTGGCTGTGAAACAGTTCTACAAGTCTTAAAAGTTGATTTCTTATTGCTAAGACTAAAACAATGTCTGTTAAACTGAAAACTGTAGTGCACCTTTTTTTTCTTCTTTCTAATGACTACCCACTTGTATAATTGTACCTTTAAACATACATTTCTGAGATTGAAAAAAAGATTTGCTCTTCTTGAAGATCAAAGACAATTCCCAACACAGTGTAGGTTCAAAAAGCCAGCATGGAGGAGCTACCACTCAGCATTTCAAAAATCCTTTCAAACATGTCTGTGGACTATTGGCAGGGTTGTGAATCGATATTACGTCTTGAGCTGTTAGGAGATTTTAGAGCTCAGCTGTTACTACTTTTGAACAAAAGCTTCCTGCTTTCTTATGTCTTTTATTATCTTGTGGCCCGAATTCCAGACGTCAATCCCCCCCCAAAATAAATCAGCGTGTAAGACGATTAATGTCAAACACTAATTTGCTTCTCTCTGTCGCGCATTTCTCCATTTGGTGGTTTGATTTTTGGTGCTGGCGTGATTCCTTAAGGTAAATTGCTTTCAATGCTCTTCTTGTTACATTTCTAAGAAATAATTCAGTTTCCCTTTGCTTAGTTCTCAACCATGTGCCCATAAAAACACATAAGAATCATGTTTAAAAATTCATGTCAAAGAAAAAAACAGTAATTTTAATCAATATAAAAGCACAACAACACTACATGTTTTCCTGACAATATAAACACATCAGCTGAGAATTGGGTTTCTTTTTAGAAGCAGTGTTTCCTTGAATATCCTCTTAATACTGTAATAAACCGTCGGTAAATCTCTACCCAGGGTGGTGTGAACGTGATTTGAAGTTTTAAAATGTGACCATTGCAGGTGTCGAAGATATTTTGGTCGTCTTTGAAGTGATTAATTCCTGTCCTTCTTCCACTTATGTTATGGTTCCAGCACACTCGCCGTTTCCTCACACCTCCTTACCCGGTGGGCTTTCCTGCAGTCAGAGATTAGCTTCATCCTGCTGCTGTTGCTAATCACGTAGAAGGAGTCACGTTGCATGAAGTTTGCTGGTTAAGTCAGTCTCAGCTCACAGAGCAATAACTTTTTTCTTTTTTTCTTTTTCTTTTTTTTTTTTTTTAATTTCTTTTAATGTGAGTCGTGGATTTGGGCTGTTTTGAAGATTCTCATTAATACTTTGATATATTTTCTATCATCTTTTAACTTAATTAGAAATGAGGCCACGGGTAAAACACTATTACTGCACACAATGATTCACACACGAGATGCTTCATATTAAAATAATAATAATCCAGGTATTGACAGAGATCGACAGTCATGTCTCGCGCTTCATATTAAAACCACCATTTGCAATACTTTGCAGTACACACTTGCAGAGTTACCACACTCAAAGGACGCTGGAACGGTGGAACACATGAAAAGACATAACTCTGAGATATTTTGTAATATATTTTGGAGGATTTAAGAGTTATAAAACATGTAGTAGCCCTGCAGGGGACTTCATTTTGCTGAATGTCGTAATTGATCTGTTTTTACTCAACTAAGGAAATTCGTAGCCAGGTATGTTCTTTATATGCAGCTGTGCTCCCCCCTCAGGTTTATCACCCCTTTTGCCCTCAAGTTTTACAGCCAATTAGCAGAAGTATGATGTTTTTTTTGTTCCCGTGCAGTCTCAATGCAGTATTTTATTTCCTTGCTCCATAACTCACAATATTTTATTGGAACTGTGAACGCGTTAGCTTCGATTTTAAGTAATCCAAACATTGGGCAACATAGCTGAATGAAAAGAAGAGGCGTACCTCAATGTAAAATAATTAACATACCCAGTCATACTTAACTGTTATTGACAAGCCAATCAAACATGAGTGCAAGTTATCTGTCTGCACCAGTGGGCTGAGTTATCTCCATCTAAAAGCCACAACGCCGACATCTGAAGAGATGAATCCCATCAGGATCACATGTGCTATGTGAATCTTGCCACTGCGTCCAGCCAGTCATGCTAAAGACCAGCGCAAAAAAGTAAAACATAAAACCTGAACACTGATAAACAGTTTAGGTCTAAAAGTCACAAGCCACTGCTGAGGGTAAAATAGAGAATTTATAGCTTTGTCAGAGGTAAATATTAATTAAAATCAATATATAACATTATTATGATGGACGTTTAGCTTGTTGTGCAAAACTCAGCTCAAAACTAAATGTTTCCTCAGTTTACAAGACCTTGTGTTAAATTGATGACTTTAATGAGGTGATATCAACATTCCAAGAATTTTGTCATTGTTTCAGCTTAAGTTTCAGACCGAGGTGCACGTGGCACACACTGAAAAAAATTCAGTGCACTTCTCTCCTGCTGGTTTATAGCTTAGATTGGGGCATGTCTAGCTTCTGTTGACCTACAGATGAATGAACATGCTGCCGGAGGAACCTGACTGAAGAGTCAGCAGGCTCTTTCTTTGCAACTCTGCCATCTCATCCCATTTCTATCCTCCACTGAGCCACATTTCTAATATGAGATCTGTGTGTTTGCACAGCCTGTCACACACGTGGGTCATTGTGAATACAAATTAGATGCATTAAAAAATTGCTGCATTTTTTTTTTTTTTTTCCCCTTTGTGTCTCCTCTCAGGATGCTACATTTACAGGAGACTTAAGACCAGTGACTCAGGAGATAAGCTTACCGACTTTATCTACAGGACAGTTAAGGCCATAAAGAAGATTACATGTTTGATACTGTGCAGATGTGATGCAGAAAGTGTGGAAATTGCTTTGCTGTAGTAAAGCCTTTGCATACCTCCAAGGACATAACTGTGCTTTGGTGCGCCATGCAGATGTCCCGATTTATGCAGTCACTTTACTTTATTCAGCTTGCGGTGAAATTCAAAGTGATCATATATGAATATCTGACTTAATCTTTAACTGCAAAAGATTAGCATTTAATTCACCTCGCTTACCACACCTGCAGATATTCTGATGTGGTGTCTTATAGATTGAAACTGTTTAAAAGGAGATAAAGCGTTGGAAAAACACTTTATACATGAGTAAAAACAGAGATTTAAAACATTGGTATGGTCAAAAAGTTCACATTTATTTATGGGAAAGAATATAGACATGAAAAGCAGTTAATATTATAAATGTCTTATAAATTAGTCCTCCCAGAGACATGGTAATTTGACACAATAACAATCATAATAATATTTTATTGTGATAAAAGCCTCATAAAAACAACAACTGTCTTTTTTTTAGGCAAAAATATGGAATATTATGGCTGCCATAAGGCCTAAAATAAAAAAATAAAATAAAATAAACAGCTAGACAGATTACCAGTCCTGGCTGGCAGAAACCACTATACCACACAGATTCCTGAAGACACCTGTCATGCACAGAAATCAAGCACAAACACAATAATACAACTCACATTTAGTTGCATGTGGCCCCTCTAACGCAGTGCAGACACCAAGCACCAAAGACCTGCCAATGAACAGGAGCAACATCCTCAGTTAAATCTGCATAGAGGGAAAGAAGACACTGACTCAGACCCTGAATAACAAACAGTTCAGTCCAACTGAGCAATAAACAAGACTAAATAATCTTTGTACTTGTGAGAGAGTACATGAGCTCTGAACATCTTATTATCAGGAGTTGTGACCCGCTATACTGCTGACTCCTGCCCAGTAATGATGTTGTCATTACAGCTTATAGACTTGATACACTTGATGTAGTATATAATAGAGTAACACCTACTATAAATAAGTGTTTTTTTCTTCCTTCTTTAAAAAAAAACGACCCTGACTCTGTTTTAAGTCATTTTAATTATATTTATAGATATTTATTGGTTTTGGGGATTCCATTTGAAATACTGGGTTTTACTAAATGTGTTTGGAGATTTTCTTGATTACATTATTGGTTGTCTCTCTGATTTACTCCCCCGCCAACAGAATAAACAGTCCACACACTGAACCTTGCAGCAGCAAGGTGGCTTGATTTTTGTGGACAACTGCTCCACAAAAAAATATTTATTTATTTTTTTCTTGTGGACGACTGATGTACAAAACTACCTGTCGGCTAGCGGTGGTCCTGTGATGATGCTGTCAGCCTTTTAGTGTTGCACAGCAGCCAGAGACAAGCTGGCAGGGCTGGAAGTTAGCCAACAGACTGGGAACTGCATCTGCTAAGGCGTGCTGTGGCTCAAGTTAAATATGCTAACCATTATGTTTAACGTATTAGTGCAATCCTCATGTTGATTATGTTTGCAGTTGCATTGTTTTGAAGCATTTTTCATACTTCATGGAACTGAGATCACGTGTTTCCCATTTGGCCGCATCGATCTTCAGCTGTTAGTTGTGTCTAGCTGCGTCAGCAGCAGTGTGATTCTGCCAATCACACCAATCCCAGTCTGTAATCCTTCCACTTCTGTGCTTTTAAATCCTCACTTCAGGCATCTCTGCTCTCCCATTTAGACAATCCATCTGCGTCAAGCTTTCCTCTGTGCTATGAGAGATCATTGATGAGCGATAAAAGCTTAGACTTTAATCCCAAACACCTACAGGATTATAGACCAGTGTTGCATGTTTGAAGTGAAGCATCAGTGCAAACTGTGACTTTGAGAACATGACGTGGGAGGTTTTTGTACTTCACTTGCAGCAGTAAGTATCCCAGAAAGTCCAAACAGACGTGATAATTGTCAGGTGAATTTAAACTGGACAGTCTGTTTCACAGCTAGCTGATTTCTACTTTTTCTTAGGCGCTTTGCTGGACTTTCCTTCTCAGATGTTTGTCATGCGTTAAATATTTGCTAACATTTCAACTGTATAATGAATTCTTAGAAGTTTCCAAAAGCTGACAGTTGAAACTTTATCCACTCATCTCAAGTAATAAGACTTCAGCTCCACACTTCTGATTGTCTTCGTTAGAGATGCATTACTTTTATGGCGGCGTACAAAAACAAACAGTACACATAATGTCTTAGTTAAGAATGAAATGACCACAAATACAACTTTTTTTTCTTTTCTCAGATGAATTGTTGCATTGCTGCCTTCTCATCCATTAAAGGGGGCATACTAAAGATTTACAAAGGAACCAAAATAGTTATATAGAAGTCTTTCTAAAAGAAGTCTTTCTTAGGGTATTGATTAAATGGCTAAAATCTAATCTCTTTTTATTATAATGCTGTGTTTCTCCTGGGTGGACAGCTTTGGCCTGCTGGTATGTGCTCCGTCAATAACATCTCTTTTTTTCCAGTTATTTATTTGGTCATTTTGTTTTTGCTGTTTTACTATAATGGTATCAGGAGAGCTGCGAGTGCTTTGGTCAGAATATATCTAACATGTTGTCAATCAGTATGTGGTCTGCATATTTCTAGAACTCCAGTTTCTTTTCAGTCCAGTTAATGAATTAAGTTAGGAGGTATGATTTAAAGCTCCATGACTAATGAATGAATCTCAAAAATGTTCAGCTCCTAGGAAGCATCTACCAATGAAAATCATTCCTTCCAAAATGGAGATCTCCGAAGACATATGATCAAGAGTTGTGGATTTGGCTAAGCTGGAAGGAGTTGAAAAACAATCTTGGGGTTTAGGCTTAAGTTATTCCACAGTAAGACAGTTTTTTCTGTAGTTCAGTAGTGACACAGCTCCACTTAGAAGTGACCACCCAGCCCAGATGACTCCAAATGCACGACAGATTCCTCCGCGAGGTAAAACGGAACCTATGATCAACAGCTAAAGGCTCAAAAAATTTGCGAGAACTGGAAAACATCTCTGTTGCTCTGGACTTGCTTTGCTGTCTCAGTGCCTGGAATACTTGCCATTATCGAGAGGAAAGTGAATTCCCAAGTTTACAAAAATACGTGACTGGATAATGTCAAAGTGGCTGTTTGTAGAGGTGGGATGATGCAGCGTTGACGTACCCTATCATCAAAATAAATTCACAAAAAAGCTGAAGCCATTCTGTAAAGATGATTAGTCAAAGATTCCTCCTCAGCATCATGCAGGTCTGATCCAGAGCTGCTGAAAGCACTTGCTTGAAGTCACTGTTGCCAAAACATCCTAAACCACCTATTAACTCAAGCACTGTTAAAATAAGATCAAGCTTGTCTATTTTTGTGAATTTGATGGAGATCTCATCCCATCAATGATGAATCCATGCAGAAATCGGTTAAATCTAAATAGTTCACATACTTTTTCATGCCACAATATCTCACTTTTCAAAGGACTTGTTTTTAAAGTGAATCAGGATTGTTTTTCTACGGTCACTTGTAAACTTCTGTCATTGGCTTTAGCGGTGAGCATGCTGTCCCAACAGCTTCTGTCTCAGCCTTGCATACCTGTGACTATGATTTTGAGCCAGTGCTTTTATAGATACCACCAAGAAAGTAATAAATCACTACAACTGAAAATATGATTGCATTGATTTTAAACCTTATTTAATTAGACCATTTTCCCTGGTGAAATGCTCAAAGTTCAGTTTTAACTAACAGTTTTAACTTAACGTTGACACGCTGCCGTTTGTAATCCCTCTTGTTTCAACCTGCAGCACAATCTGCAGGGATTACTGTGAAAGGAAATTTTTCTTGTCCATCATTAAACGTGCTCCCCTCACTCACATTATGGACTGCCGTGCACGCATGGCATCACTTTCACGTTTAGACAGCTATACGGGAGCTGCCACTAAATAAGCTTCTATGCATTTTAAACATTTAGAAGTCAAAATGACAGAGAGAGGCGGAGCCTAGTTGCTGTTCATATTTATCATTCACTTTGAGACCGTTGTAAGTAATTCAAGTGTGAGAGTATTTTTTTGGCATAGTGTAGTGCACCATTTATAAAAATAAAAAAATAAATAAAAAAAAGCAGAAAAAAAAGACTATGGAAGATTTTGATGTCTTAGTCTTGTTTACTTTTGAATCATCATTGGGTAGACAGTTATGAAAAATGAACATCTATCTGTACTTTAAGTACGGGAAATGATGTTTAGATACTTGTCCTTAATCCAAACTTGCCAGTAAAGATAATTATTGTACTTGAGAGATGCTTTTTGTTGAGCACACTCCCATACCACCCAGTGTCTATGGAAAATCTTGACAAATATTCTCAAAAATGTTAAGGCTTTAATCTCATCTAAACTTATTGTGGGGATGTTTGCATTTGGTCCTTCCTGTTTCTGCAGGGATTGTTGTTGGCTGTGGACAAATTCAAAAACAAGCAGAGAGTGCAAAGCAACAGACATGAGGATTTTCCTTTTAACTTAAGAGCCGTGGGTCTGTTCATGAGCTAATAATGTTTATGAGGCCACATTACCAGAACATGAACTTAATACACCCATAACATTCCTTCTGTCATGCTGCTGCCACACTCATGTCCAGCTATCAGATAGAGTTTCTATTATTCTACTCTGCTATCTCCCCAGCTGAAATGAAGGGGAATAAAGAGCCAGTCTGTAATCCATTCATCCAACAGATGAAGATGTTGTTACAAGTGGAGCACGAAAACATAAGAATAAGGGGAAAGAGATGAAGAGAGCAAGGCTCGGCTGAGAGAGGGGGGAATTTGAGGGGGATGCATTCTCTGCTGGAGGGAGAAATGGGTAGCTAGGGTAAGCCACTGCCAGGTTTCTCTATCCAGCGTGCACTCACACAGACATAAATACACCCACATATACATGCTCACACAAACTATTTTGAGTGCACAGCACTGCACCTCCATAAAACGAAATTCCATTTCTGCCTCTCTCACTTTATTTCTCCCAGTACAGCAGTAACGGATACGATTAGTGAGGTTTAATGAGCTCTGCAGAGAAGAGAGTTCTGCTCTCTGATTCACAGCTGCAGAACCCCCAAGGTTCGGCTCCACCAAACCAATGATGTGTGCTCTTCACTCTTGGCACCATCTCTTCTTTCATTATCATTTGAATTGCGTGGGGTATTATTGGTGGGATATCATTATGTGCATTTATACACGGACAATGTGTCAGCATGTTCCTATTTTTTTATTGTTTTCGTAAATGTTATTATCAATCCTGTCATGCTTTTGCTTGCAGGAACTCTTTACTCTGTCATTGATTCATAAGCAGCAAAAGGCATGAACATTTTTGGTTAATCCAGTATTTTACTTTCAGTTATCAATTCAATTGCAAACTACATTCTCAAGTAATCTTTTCATCTATAGTTTCAGATTACAAGCTTGTCTAACAGTGCTTCGGTACCGGGTCACATGACTTCAAAAAGGCCTGAAAAAGAAAAATGTCTCTTTTGCTTTACTGCTTCTGTTTTGTGGTTCCTCATTGTGAATTTATTTTGCAACATGTGTGTATTTTATGTGCCAAGACTGCACTCAACATGTTAAGTTTCTATTTCTCTCTATGTATTTTTTGCTTCCCTGTACATGTGAACGTCACCTTCCCAACTTCCTCCCTTTACAAATAGATGCAGTGCTCCCTCTCACATGTTATTAGGCTGGAAGTTGTTTTCTGTTTCATGATTGATTTACTTGATTTGCATTTATAAATAAATTGCTGAAAGCAACTTCACAGTGTTATAGTTTCCACAGCCATTAAGATTAGTAGGTGTTGTATTATTGTTGCCTTTAGGGGGCAGTGTTGGACAACACTGGTGCAAAGTTTTCTCGACATTGAAGGTAAAAACTGGTGTAAAATGTAATGATTATTATTAATAATTCCAACTTCTTTAATCACTTCTCAGATAGAGACAATTCCTATGAATTTTAAATATTATTATTATTGTCATTATTATTATTATTATTATCTTTATTATATATTATTAATATAATAGTGTATTATTATTATTATTATCATCATCATCATCATCATCATCATCATCATCATCATTATTATTATTATTATTATTATTA
>JBAMYA010038184.1:0-15459 GCA_037176975.1 Arrhamphus sclerolepis | reverse complement strand
GTGTGGGGGGGGGTGTTTTTTTTTTTTTTTTTTTTTTTTTTTGGGACTTTAGACAGCCTCAGTCTGCATAATTAAAAGTGTACAGCTCAGCTCACTTATGAATTGTAATTATGAAGGGATACATTAATAACAAAAGACATCCAGAGTATTTATATTCAAATTTAATTTAGGTTTGTAGCCCACAAATACAGTATATCTGGTTCAATGTGGTGCTATAAAATATGTGATGTTGTCAAACGATATATGAAACTCATAATTAGCCCCACCATCAATTAAAAAGGATTTTAAATGTGCTGAGCTGTCTCTTTATTACTTAGTTAGTTCTTTGTACATGGTGATGTAATCTAAATTAAAATATCTGTTTGCTTTGGTGATCGTGCTGCATCTTATGTTGTGAAAATCAAGTTTGTGAAAGTGTGAAAAGCAGCATTAATTTCAGCTGCAGGCTGAGCTCTCTTCCCTCTTTCCTGTCTTCCATATCGACGTAAGTGTCGGAATACATGTGGTTAGAATGTTAAAAATATCTGAATCAAGTGCTTTCCAGAAACTCAGAACTGTTTTTATTAGCACCTCTAAATAGAAGAGGGGTTGCAGCAGAATACCCAGCTGCATCCATTAAAAAAAATGCACCAAAGCAGTGAATAAAACTCATTATTTGAGGACTGAGAGTCCAGTCCTGCAGTGTGCAGGCTTCGAGGTCACCAGACATTTTTCTGAACTGATCTTTTGCCACAGAAGAGCTTCTAATTATAGTCGTGCTGACGGAGCCAAAGTAGGAAAATGCGCTCAGCAAATGCAGAGCTTCAAATTATTCAAAACCTTGCTGGGATGGCCCTGGCAAAGACGAACGTGAAATACCACATGACGCATTTCCTTTTACTTGCACCTACCCCTTCTGTCTGCAGCATCTATGTGAAAGCATTTTGAATTACATGAATATAGTACTTAATGTCTTTAAAACCTTTAAGGATCCTTTACTGCCTGTGATTTTTCTCTACACATAAAATCCTTTTTGTACCATACATCTAAACTTTCATCCTTTGATCTTTTAGGCAATACAGCACAAAACCGAGACAGTAAGAAAGATGTTGGTGCAGATGAACATGAAAAATGTTCTGTTTTTTAAAAAGATAAGAGATGTACAGTACCTGTTATGTTATATATTTACATGTGTTATTTTTATAGGTTGGAGCTTATATCTGAGGGCTGCTTATGCAATGCTGCATTTTCTCTTATAAATAACTCTGTTATAATAAGAATCAACCCATAAAGTCTACCGTCCTTGGAAAAAGTTGCAAGTCTTTTTTTTAAAAGGTACATAAACAGTTAATTCTAATTTTTGCATTACAGATTAATCCAAACACTTGCATTTTCACAGTCATTTAGGATAACCAGATGCTGCGTGCTTCACAGGTGACTGCAGGCAGGAGTCAAAGAATGATCTTTTTCTAAAAGTAATAGATGGAGGGTTTCCATGGCGACAGCCCAGCTGCAAAGCAAGACTTTCTGCTTGCAGCTTCCAAAAATGAAGACATTATAATTCAGTGATAAATGACCTATTATCATCATTTCACATCAGCTTCTCTTTTTCCACTTTGCTTTATTTCAACTTTTACTGTATCTCAATGTTCTCCCTTTTCTTACTAGTTGTAAGTAGCATCAGAATCGCAGGTCAGATATGTCAGATACATTTAAACAGAGAAAAGACCAAGGTTGGTTGCAAAAGGATATTTGGAAGTCTGGGACTCCATAACCCTTTCCTTTTAGCAGAAGCACTCAAATTCTACCAGACTGGGTGGCTACCATCAGCACGCAGCACATTTCCAGGTTTATTAGCTCTTATTGATTTAGATCTAGACTCTGGCTGGGTCGCTTGAGGACTTTCACATAATTTTCCTGAAGCTACTCCATGTTTTCTTGGCTGTACGCTCGATGTAATTGAAGTGTAAACCTTTATTCAAGCATTTTATATTATCAATGTTTTTCTGCATCCATCTTTTCCTCTACACTGATTAGTCTCCCTGCTGCTGTCAAGAATAAATGTCCCCTTAGAGGCATGCTGGCAGTGCTCAGTACCTGGCTTCCTGCCCTCGGGAATTCATGACCACATGCTTTAATCTTTATTTCATCAGGTCGGAGGATTTTGCCTCTTTTTGTCTCCATCTTTGTCAGATGCCTTAGGAGGAATAAATGCCTCTTTAGCTGTGGCTACTCTACCATAAGGAACTCATTTGATGAGTACTACTATTATAAGATTTTACCAACACACTCCACAAAGTTTCTCTTTTAATGAAGGTAAATAAGACACCTGTAAAGACCAAAATGGCTGCTTTTTCTTCTGTGCTGAAGAGGGTGGTGGGAAGAAACGGTACAAGCCAAAGGTGGAGGAAGCACTGAGTGATGGTTAGAAACTAGAAGCACACCTTTTCAATCGTAAGACAACAGCTAATGGAGGAAATCAGAGAAGGTGGTGTGGCGAGAGATTCAATCACCGCATCAGATTTTAGTTTCACAAACTATCGAAAGAGATGGAATGAATGAAAGGGCTGGGGAATAATGAGAAAGAAACGGAAAGAGGAGAAGAGATGCTGGGAAAAAGTGGGTGGCGGAGGAGTAGATCATGAGAAGGTTATTTGGAAAAGTAATTTAAAACGACTGGGACTATGATTACAGCTGCTAATAATGGGGGAGTCGACTGTTGGATTTTGCTGCCAGGTTTAAAATGCAAAAGCGAGAGGAGAAGAGGCAGAGGATGAGGGAAACAGAGGATGCAAGACATCCTGGCAGGTGATGGCAGACGGGAAACAATGTGCAGATCGACAGCAACAAGCGAGTTATTAAAAATGGTAATTAAACCTGGGAGGGGACTATAACAGACGCTGTTGTATAAAATATATGTGATGTGGAATAGAAAGTTTACCCCGTGGTGCTTCTGAGGTTTTTTACCATGAGATGATAAAACTCATCTGTTCTTCATCAGAACTGAATTAATCCAACTTTAGACATAAAATATTTCGCCACATCTGTACTGATCAGACTTGTATAGCTGCCAAGTTCAGAAGTGACGTGTGGAAAAACTAAATTTGCCAAAGATTTAACGGTGTGCAGTAACTGAAACACGCTGTTCTTCAGCAAACGTGCTGGAGAAGAAGAGAGACGGGGGGCAGTGCACCTGTAATAGACAAATGTCGCTGTTGCCATGGCAGCAGCTCATCTGTGTTTGTCAACTTTTGTTTTTGCACCCTGATGAAAAAGTTTACACCTCCACACTGTCACAGATTTGCACTCTGCATATAAAAATAACAAATACACTAAAACAGTTACGTTTCAGTTTCTCACAGAGAAATAGTCAAAAATGCTTAAACACTGTGTGTAAAACATGAGAGAATATGTTTCAGCTTCTTTCAAGATGCTTCCTTTGAGGAAAACGTAGCCTTCAAGAGTAAGACTAAGGCTGAAAAACATAACAAGCAGGACTAGACGTGAGGTTCATAGAAGTCCTCAAGTTGGAAGAAATCCACTGAATGCAATTTAACATTAGAACAGGCCCACATAAGACCTTGGCAGCGTTCTCAAATAAAAAAGCAAAGTATCAGCCCCAGTTTGAGTAAGAAAGTGCAGCTCATGTGAGGCAGGTAGTATTAAATTCAACCCTTGATGGCCTGGTGCAACATATGTGCTTTTACCATTCAAGCCTGAAATGATGCACATCAACATTTTTAAGACACTTTCTTAGAGAAATTCTGTTGACAGGGAGAAAAAATAACATAATTTTACAAGTCTCATCGATTTCTTTAGATGACACTGGGCAACAATGTAAAACACCTGAAATCACTCTCAAATGTGTGTGCATTGGTTTCTTCTGCTCAGTAATGAGATCATTGGGTTAGTGTGCAAATCTGATGTTGCTCATGATGGTGATATAGAAGATCAGAAAGGGGGCTGAAAGTCTTTGTCCCACCAGTGTGTGGACATGGGGATGGACACAAACCACAGAATATAGAAGACAAGACTCACTAAACTGAGGGCGTCACACACCAATGTACTGAACAGGAGGCAGAACGTGGAAAAAAAACTGACATCTGTTAACTTTTATTGTTACTGACAGGAGGTTGGTGGGAGGTATTTGGCTGCAATTGCTAGTTATAAAAGGTGAAAATGTGTGAAATATAACAGGATTACCCATTAGGTGCATCTATAGCAGCAAAGGTAGAGAGAGCAGGTAGGAAGGTGGGTGAGGTGACAGTTTACTGTTGTCTGTTCAGTGCAACTGAAATGTTACTGAGAAGTTAGACAACAGAAGAACGTACAAAAAGTGAACATAATTCAAAGCAACTTGATTGTTTGGCTGATGGAAGACATGCCACCTTTGAGCTGCCATATGTTGAGGACTCTGTTTGCATGAATACATTATAGACTAACTGTGTCGCCTTGTATAGTTGTCAGCACCACGGAGAGAGGTGTAAAGCCTGAATCATTTATGGATGATTCTCTAAAGGGCATCACAGTAACAGTAGTAATTACAGGGGACTGACAGCTCCACACTGACTGCTGCCTTCTTCAACAGTTTCTATATTTGTCCTTTGATTCTTCCAAAGTGAGTCATTGATATAATGACGACTTCTCTAAGTTGTGTTGGTAGAATCTCTCATGGAAACAAAAAAGGGCAGAGCTTCAGGCCCAAATACATTGTTTTCTCTGGCTTAAATGACAGAAGGAATATTCAAAAGCCATGCCACAGACGCTGAAAACAGAATGGTAAATAAAATATAATGGTTGGAGAAAGCTGGTCCAGCTACAAAGCCGCAACTTTACACTTGCACTGTACAGCAAAGGGAACTTCACAAGCCCTGCCAACGCCACACATTTGTATTTTGTGTCTTATGGTTTGTCATCTAACCTTTGTAGCAAAGGGACATGCAATAAAAATATCACTTTATGCTAAAACTCTAGAAGGTTCTCTCCTGGAGTACTTGATTTATATTGCAAATATGGAAATTATACCAAAAAAAAAATCTATCAAGAGGATTCAGTGTGTCCTAGTTCTGCAGCATTGATTAGATGGGTCAAGGTCGGGGACTCTGCGGTTTGTGTTGCTGTAACAACCCTGCAGTGCTTGCTGGCTGCCATGGCAATGCATCAGAAATAGAGTTGAGGAAAAGAAGCGTTCGCTGCTGCGAGCAAGTTTTTGAAGCTTGATGGTGTGAAACGGAGTCCGCCTTCCCTTTAACAATCACATCATACAAATTTGAAATGAAACACGTGATATCAAATGAGTTTTTGTTCCGTTTCTCCTGAGGTACGATTAGTATTTGGTCTCTATAATTCACGTCTCATAAACAAGTCTTTTCAGTCATATCAGATGAAAAAGATAAAAGATCAAAAATGTTATTTTCAAGGCTTTTATTTCTAAGATAATATATAAACTGATGAAATAATATCTTTTCAGTATATACTGGTATTTGTTTTCAAGACATAGATATATGATTTTAAAGACCGAATAAGCAGAATAATTAGAAAAATAATAACATATAGACTTATATAGACGTAAATCCTCTTAGTCGTGGTCAGCTACAATTAAACTGTTCAGTATTTCTTTGTATTAAAATTAACTTTAGTTTGTATTTTCCTTGTTTTCTCATGCTTTACTGTCTTTAAAGTCACTACACAAGCCAGTTTCTGGACATTTGTACAGGATATATGGGTATTATTTTACCATCTTCAGTAATGCAGCGCTATAAGATTTTGTTGTGTCGGCGATTGACTGAAACAAAAATGTTTCTTTGTTAACAGATGGGCAGATTCAGTGGCGGCATGGTTGAAGCTGTAATGATTTATTTTTGGAAGATTCAGTCCAGTGTACTATTAATTTTCTTGCTTTCACACAGTTCTAATCAAGATTTTAAAGCTTCACCAAAATCTCCCAAAGAGATTATTCAGTTTGACATTATTGGAGTTTCATTTCTGTTTCCTTGTACAGCCTTCATCTGGCAGGAGGAAGAACTGCTACACTTCTGTGGTGTTTTTTACCCCTTTATTCCACATTCTGCTGTAAAACACGACTTTTCTTTTTCTAGACATGGGATAAATGTGTCAAACAGCCTGGTATGAAACCTGTACGAGCCTAAATTAATCAGTTAGTGAACTCCCCTCAGTCTTTGAAACAAAAAAAACTCCTATGATGCAAAGTTTTGCAACTTGACAGCGTGTCAGAGTGGGCTTACAGAATATTTCCCATAGCTGCATAATCATCCAGTACAGCTGCAACAAATAGGGAATTCAAGCTTCTCTGCTTGGTATCCCGCCAGGATTCTTTCCATCTGTATGCTGTCAGTCACCTGCAGCGCACATTTATTCAGTATCAATCAACTGACACTCAAATCAAGGAGACCTTTAAAGAAAATACCCATCTTCTCTCGTCTCTCATCATGCTCATTCTGAAAGTGGAACAAGAAGATTATGGATGTGGCATCTAAAAGAGTGAATGAATCTTTGGGGTTGGGGAAAAACTTAAAACAAAGAATGAAAAAAACCAGAATGCAAATAATTCGCTCATACAAGCTGCATCAAACTAAAAGGGAAAAGAGGGTCACAGCAGAAGATTAAAGAGAGAGTCCAGCTGAAATGTTCTGCACGTCAGACATGACAGAAAAATGTATAATTTACCACAAAGAGAAACTTGAATGATTAAAACAAAATCTGAGTATGTTTCAAATCCCGATAAAATGAACAGTGTTCTGTTTTCTGCTGAGGACAAAGACTGACGGATCCCAGAGAAACTTAAATGAGCTGCAGACAGAGGAAAACAAATAGATGAGGCTTGAAATCACAAACACATGGAAGTCTCATTAAATCAGTCACCTTCCAGCTGTAAGTTAAATACATTATTCATCTTTTTCATTTGGTACATTCAGGGTGCAGATGTCTTCTGCCAGTGATGAGCGCAGCGTCGGTACAGTGAGGACGCTCGTCGGGCTGTCCTCGTGCTGCTGAAAAACCAAGCAGGTGTCGACAGTAATCCTCAGCTCTTTATCTCTTTGGCTTTGCACATTTTCATTCCACCAAACATCCAGTGACTCGTGGCTTCTCTCAGTAGAAGCACAGCCCGCTAACCTTGATGGGGCTGTACTGGCTGATTTACTCACAGAGGGGGTTTGCCAGTACTGTTCCATAACAACCACAATATGAGACTGTTTACTTCGTTTTTGAGGATAAACCTGATTCTCTGAGTGGGTGTGTAGTCCCTCCAACATCTGCGGTGCCGTGTTGGAACCTAGTTCTCTTTCTTTTCTGTTTCTCTACCCTTTAAATAGACAACCCCAGTTTTGCAAAAACCTGGCACCCAGTAAAGATGCATTTCTGTAATGCCAGAGGCCCACATCTAGATGGCATAGTTATCTTCTTGCACTAAAAAGTCCTGAAGACAGAAAAAAGACCAAAGAAAAATACAGTGTAACATGTTTTAAGAAACCTTTTAACTTTCTAAAATGTACATGTTTTCGTGCAGTTCTCTGAATGTGTATTCTGTCTTTTATCTGTCTCTGTCTCTGCAGGTTGACCACAAGAAGTCCTGCCAAACATCACCGATCACTGCAAGACACAAAAGTACACACATGGACATTTGATTACGAAACAAGCTTTACTAGAAATGGTGATTTGTGCCTCGAGGATCCATAAACACATCAAATATTAATCTCTACTGCCGGAGATCAAATGTGCGTGTGCAGGTGAGGTAGTGAGTTGTATGAGTGTGAAGGGCTTCACAAGGACATGGGCGGGTTTAAAGCTGGCGTGAAGTGGACACAACAAGGGCCTTACCCTCAGATTACAGTTACAGTGGATTAGGGCTGAACAGCAGGCACCTTAAGCTCACTGGCCAATCGAGCATGACCCATCCATCAGCACACACAGCTGGAGAACACAATTAAATTACTGCGTCTGGTTCGCAGCGTCAAAAGTCGCGCACGCACTCACTCAAACAAACAATGTGTGCTAAAGGCCAGATGCTGCCCCCACCCATCCTTTCATCATCCTCTCACAGCCAGCCGGAAGGAAGATGAGATTTGGGGTTGACTGGTCCGGTCCTTTTTCCCATCAAACCTTGTGGACTTCACTCGATGAGCGTTCGTCAGAGTGAACCCTCGTTTCATCAGACCAATGCCAGCCGCTCCATGTGATGTTTATGACTACTCCTCCTGGGTTTGGTGTATTATTTCTTATCACATCCATGTTTTTCCCTTCATGGTGAGAGAAGTGAAAGGCGGCAAGACCTTTTAATTGTTGGACTTTTAGTGTGAATGCCAAGTCAGTGAGTCTTGGCAAAATTCCTCAGCTGCGGCACTGACATCAATATGTTTGGAAACTTGCACTCCTCAGCACAGCGCCACGCGGTCCTTGACTAATATTGTATCTTTAACCACAAAGAATTAGAACTTTTAAAACTTGTGTTTGAGGAAAGTCTAAAGAGACACCAGCGGCGCTTTAAGCTCAACCGAACTGCATTTCATCTTGTAGCTCAGTGTCTTTGTACTATAGGCATTCATGCACACTACAGACTGAAAAAGGTGAAACACAAAAAGAGGCACAGAGACAGATGAGGTGGATGCCGCTGGAGGGGAAAATAGGGAGCACAGAAAACGAGAGATTACTGAGGAGGCAGAAAAGGGGAAAAGGAGAAGAAGAGGAGATGTATTTTTCTTTTTGTCAAGAATGGCTAGAGCCATGATGGAACACGCTTCAGGATAGACCTCCTCCCCTCAGCTGCTCCTCCTCCCATCTTGCCTCCCTCTCTCCGCTCATCTGCCAGCTTTCCTCAGTTACAAAGCTTCAGCGCAGAGAGAGAGAGCCGAGCACAGGAGCTGAGCTCATGTTCACACAGATGAGAGGGAAAACAAAGACCTGCTGCATCCGTCTGCTGCTGCTCACTGAAGCCATGCAGGTACTTTCAGAAAAGTGACCAATGAGGATGAAGACAGCGAAAACCAGGGAAGGGAAAGTTAGAAAGTGAGGGGGGAAAGGACTGAATGAGGGTGGGAGAAGCTGAGGACTTTGGAAGCTCTGAGGTCACAGCTGTGTGGGATTCAGTCTGGACTTGTGTGTGTGTGAGACGGACACACAGCAGCAGAGCGGCGGTGAAAATCCAGCGGGAGGCGGACAGAGAGAGCAGGAGTACCGCTGAGTGCACAGCTTGACTGGGAGACAGATTGGCTCAGACACATTGTGTGTCACCGTGTGTGTTTTTTTCTGCTCAGGTTAGAGGGTGATCCAGCGTGACAGCGGGGTTCTCCTAGTCACGCAGACCAGGACTTGGTGGTTGTTGGGTAGTACAGGAGGAGGAAAGTGGTTGTCTGGGGACAGTGGCAGGCCCAGGGGTGGGGGCATGGCCATGGGGGGGCCGCATCCCATCCTCCACACTCCACCGGGACAGGGGATGGGGGTCCTGGAGTGGGAGTCTTTCTAGGGGAGCTCCCAGACTCTTGGAGCTCAGGCCCTGGATGAGTGGAGGGGTGGTGTTGGGTGGAGGTAGTGGAGGAGGAGGAGGAGGAGGGGGAGGAGGAGGAGAAGGGGGAGGAGGAGGAGGAGGAGGAGGGGGAGTGGAGAAGGGAGGCAAGGTGAGATGTTCTCGCAGACTCTGGGTTCTCTTTGGAACACTGGTTCTCATCTTTCTCACCTCACTCTTCTTGTCCGTCTCGCTCCGCGGGGGCGTCGGCTTCAGCTATCTGGAGCCTCCTGGATGGGAGGAGTCAAGGCGGGTGAAGTTAGTGCCCAGCTATGTGGGTGCTCACCGGCTGTCACCACCTGACACTTCACTGCAGAAGACATGTGCCTGCCCTCGATGCGTTGGAGACCCCGGAGTCTCTGACTGGTTTGATGAAAACTACGACCCGGATATTTCTCCTGTCTGGACCAGAGACAACATGCAGCTGCCCCCCGATGTCTACTACTGGTGGGTGGTAAGTAACAGTGTCGCTTCACCTGCAGCACCTTCAGGGTGGGAGGAGCCGTTGCAGAACAAATGTGAGCAAAATAGCTTTCTGCAATAACTGTCTCAAACTTTGTTGCTAAAGCAGTTAAATGTTTACTAAATGAAATGATGAAACAACAGCCAGTTAATTATCACCTCAGTGTTTTCATTGTTTTATTTTCTTTTAAGGAATCATTGCTTTGATCTTTTATCAAATGGGGTGTTAATGGTGGGATTCTTCCAGTTGCCAAAGTGTCCTTTTGGTAACTTCCCGCAGGCGCCAGAAGGTTCCACACTTCAGATGAAAGCAATTATATATCAATGTAACGTCTACAGGCCAGGTTTATCAACCATTTATCCCTAAATGAAGAAAAGGGTGTTAAACTGCAAGCCATTTTAATACAATAAGAGTTATTTATTTATTTTAGAAACACATAAGCATTTAAGGGAATAATAGTGATAGGTATTTTATAATGTTAATTAAGAAATCATTTAATCCTGGAAACTCGCTGATGCATGGGGGGAGGGGGTGAGGGGTGCAGACCTGAATGATATCACTTTTGTGGTGTAAACACCAATCAACTTCCAGCACAAACACTGCGAGCAGAGAGAATAGCATGTCCCACTCTGCTTAAAGATAACAAAATCTCCTTAAAGCCTCTAAAGCTCATTGATTAACAGGTTTTATAATGTTTGTTTGTGCGCCGCTAGCTGAGTAGTGCGCATAATCCAATGTAAAACCATTATAGATTAAACAGACAACACAGAGCTTGCAAACCCATGAGCCTTTGAAAGGCATTTTTACTGCACTCTCAAAATTTGAATTCATAAGTTGATTCTTTTTTACTACTTTAGCACATTATTTTAAGCTAAACTAATTATCATTTGGTTGTATTTCCACATTGGATACTAAGTTTCTTCGTGCCTGTTTTGTCAGCATGTTACTGTCTGCAGAGGAAAACGTCTCTAACATTTTGAACGTAGAAGCAGTTGACACACGTTCCCCAATTTGATTGGCAGTAACAGAAATAACTTTCTAGAGAGACATACTAATTCTACCAGTTTTTTCTTCTTCTTTTTTTAATCTGCTCAGCCAAATCCAACAAGTGAGAAGAGTGTAAAAAAAACAAAAGAATTGCAGAAAAAATGTTGGTAGCCTACATCTTGATTTTTCATTTTGAGAAAGGAGAGACTTACCTCTTTAAAGGAGTAAATGTCTTTTTGTGGGGGATCAGAAATGAACCTTTCCTCTCCACCAGCTCATTGAAGTTGCTTGGACATCTACTTACTTACTTGCTCTCTTTGGGACCCAACAGCAGGTCCGTTGGGTGGTTTGCACTTCAGCTAGGCCAGTCCAAAACCATGATTCATTTGTTTTCTGACCATTCTGATGTGCTTATTTTGTCCAAGGTTTAGCTGCCAGACAGACAGCCTCACATTCCACCTACAATAATTTGATACACAACGAGGCTAACGGTTGGCTCAGTGACTGGAAGGTGTCCAGGTCATACGGCTGCAAAAGAACTCCAAATCATCACCTCTCCACCTCTCCACCACTGCGCTTGACAATAGGAATGAGCTTTATCCTACGTTTGGTTTTTACTTAACTTGGTTCTGAGCGTTCCAGCCAAACAATTCCACTTTGGTCTCGTCCAAAGGTCGTTGTTCCAGAAGATGCTTCCTCAGATGTTGTGAACCTCAGTCGCATTTCCATGCTCTTTTTAGTCTGGCAACCTTTCCAAAGAAACACCTGTTCCCTCTTCTTCTAACTGTGGGCGCTTTAACTTTAATATTTAACAGTCCCAGTGATGTCTGAGATGTATGTCGGTCCTTTACTATCTTTTTCTAAAATTCATCTGTTTTCTGAACTCACAGTAAACCTGCAGGGTTTGAGTGATCCAGCACATTTGACGTCAGCTTCACCGGCATACATTAACCAAACACAGGGAAGATAATAAATTATACAGTATAACCAGTCTCGCATTAAGACCACCTCTCTGACAAAAACACCATGAAACCCTTTTTATTATATGCATAGCAGATCGGGAGGCAGGAGGTCACACGGAAGATGGTATTTAATTAGGACACCAACCAAAACGGAGTAATCCATCATAATCACCCTCTCTTTAACCCACTTCATTGCAAGTACTACATGCTACCATGCGTCCCTGCCAGATGCACGTCTTGCCGTTCACAAAGAAAACAGCTGACTGCATGCTTTTCCTTAAAAAAAAACCTAAACTAACTTGTTATCCAAGATGAAACTGGAGACTGATGAGAAGCGCCTCAGAACTGTTGCATTAATGCCCCCTCATCTTTCTGTTTTTTGGTTTTTTTTGCATTTTATTTACATGTAGTGGCGTCTTTAAACTCAAAGCCGTGTCCTCAGTTCACCTCTGAAATGGCAGGAAACTGCAGACAGAGGCCAACAGCAGCCGAATCATCAGGTCCCACTACAACAGGGAGACGAGGGAGAAGAGAACGAAAAGAATGAATGAGATGAATGTCAGACATGAGAAATACTGTAAAACGGAGATTGAGGTTGTATATAGAGAAGATGAGAGGGATAGGTAAAGAATGACAAACTCAGCCAGAGAGTGACTGTTGCAGCTCTTGTTATCTAAAGTAGAATTAAATATTTAGTGGGTTACTTGGTTTTTGGTCATTTTTATTCTTATAGCAGTTGGTGGTTGACAACATCCTTCATGCATACGTACGAACACCAAATACAGCTTACATAAACCTTTCCAGATACACAGATCACACAAATAAATGTTTAATGGTTTCCAGAAACACAACCGTCATAGTTAGATGATTACAGTCCAGTATGTCCTGCTCCAGACTCGCATCCCACAGCTCTACTGAACCATCAAATATGCTTCTGCTTCCATTAAAACTGCTGCCATCGTGTTTGTGACCACCTGATTTATTTATTTATTGACCAAAGCACAGATATTTTATTAAGACCTCAGAAAATTGTGTTATTATAAAAAAAAACACCCAAAATGTTGCAGCATGTCTCCTTAAAGAAGAAAAATAGAAAGCTGCAGTGATGAGTTGTACTGAAACTGGAAATTATACCAAGTCAGCAGAGAGAATAACGAGCAAACACAACAACAGGAGCTCCAAATTTGAATTCAAACAGGCAACACAGTTGCTGCCTTTTAATGGCCACGCTCCTACGCAATGTGCATATAATTAACTAAATTCATTATACCAAATGAAGCGTATGATCTGATGTAATGGACTGTTTATTATTATTTTTATTTGTTGTGCCTTGTACTGTATGAGTGAAAGGTTTTCATTGGTTCATGGTGCTCGTTTGAGCTGCAAGCTTTACATCAACATTTATGGCAGACAGTCTGTTTAAAAGAGTGACATGTTGCAGTCAGCTGGTTTCCACCACTCAAATCAATAAATCTGCTTTAGCCTAACGGGTCGTAATGGAGACAGAAATAGAGAGGCATCGTAAGGAAAGGAGAAAGGAAAACTAAAGAGGCCTCTACATCATGGTTTTAAAAATGACTGCGGTAGAGAGGAGGAGGAGGAGGTTCAGCTTTCCTTTAGGGAACAAAAAGACCTAAGAAGAGTTTAAGAAGACAAGCATTTGTGAGAAGTTGCTGGTTCTTCTCCCCTCTGAGAGAAAATGTTCAGCCCAGAGAATGTTCTGACTGAAAACAGTTTCACAAAGCCAGTGGTAAAATAATCTGTCTGTAAGTTGACTTTTGCTCCACGAGTTCAGTCAGGCAAGGCTGCAGAAGATGTGGAGGAATCAGAGAAAAGGAGGATGTGTGATCGTGTATGTGTGGAACAGGAGGGAATGCTCTTCAATCAGAGGAGAAACACTGGAAATATCCAAGATTATTAACACTAAAACAATTACAAATAAATAAAGTGCCCTGAAAGAAAGCAATATTTGTGTCTTTAAAGCTTAATCTATTTAATATCAACTGAAATGGCATTGATGGATGCATCTCTCTTTAGCAGTCCACATGTCCTTGAGTTAAGATCCAAGTATCAGTACGCAGTAGTTACATCAGTCAGGTTTGGTTTGTGAAACATCTGCACAGGTGTTTATTGAGTGGAAATGCTGAGAATTATTTTACAAATAAGTGGTACTTATTTGTTGCTTTAGTAAAAGCTTTCATAAGCAAGCTAGGTCTGAACTGTTCATGTGTCAGGAAAAACAAATCCTCCATATTTATTTGTGTCAGGGTGCTTGTACTGCAGGAGCCAGAAGATGGAAACAAGATGCTGTTTGGCACTGCTGCTGGAAAACATCTGCCAAAAGTCAATAACGCCAGAACAACAGGGTTGTTAAATGCCAAAGCAGCAAAGCAATCTCGTAGGTAGTCAGAAGTGGAAGAAGGAAAACGCTGGAGGAACCGAGGAAGCTGTGGAAAATATTTAAAAATGCAGCCGCCTGAGAAACAAAGTCAGATGGTCGTGAAGGACAGATTAGTGGTTTCTGATGAGTGCGGATGCGCTGCGTGGTGTACACGCATCCCATGGAGGGATGAACAAAGACAAAAAGGAGGAGGAGAAGCAAAAGAGAGAGTCGGGGAAATTAAAGAAAAGGAATTAGACATGAGAGCTTGGGGACTGTTGGAGAGGATTAAAATCTAAAGGAATGAGAGCTGTGTTTGGAGAATTAAGGCCAGTGGTGGGTGCAGAGGAAGTGGTGACAAAAGAGTGGAATGAAATGGGGAGTAACGTGTGAGAGGGAGGGAGGGAGGGAGGGAGAAAGTGATGGTCATGGGGAAGAGGAGTGTTGATGAAACTACCGCTGTCTAACTGCCTTTTCTGATTTTATGTGGTTTAATATTTAAGTTCTGTGTTTCTAAAAAAGTTTTCTTTGTTTGCAAGCAAATAAAATATGTTTTTAGTAATGCTGGTATAGATTCTCATCCAGGTCATGATAGCTTCTTTTTTTTTTAAATAGTATGAGTAGGAGATCATATTATGTCACAGGTGTGACGTGGCACAACAATCATCCGCCTTTGGCTTTTTATTTTATTATTTTGCTCAGATAGGGTTGTACTGCATCCTTGTAGATATAGTGAAAGCTTAGAAGGGAGCGCTGAGAAAGAACAGGTATGAAGAACAGGTGGGTTTCAGCTGAAAGTGGGACTGCATCAAAGATGAGCCCGGAGCCTCTTCTTGGTTGCCACGGTGATGAATAAGTTGGACTGTGATGTTTGTGATCTGTGGTGAGAACATGGAGAGGTGGAGCCATGTACTGGCCAGAAGAGGGATGAAGATCAGTCACAGCAGGACAAAATACATGTTGCCAAGAGAGAAGAAGCAGAGCTGGAGGTGGCGGAGATGTGGAGAAGAAGTGGAGGAACAGAGGAGGTTCAGAGAGTAAGATGAAAGCCAATGAGCAGGTGTGAAAACCACAAGGACAGGAAGAAGAAGAAGAAGTTTACTGGGAGTTTCAAAAATTTCATAAAATTCTGAAGATAGAATTATATACTGATAAAAACAACAATATA
>JBAMYA010038173.1:0-15459 GCA_037176975.1 Arrhamphus sclerolepis | reverse complement strand
AGGTGAAGAAGAAAAAAGTAAAGAAACATGGAAAGTAAAAGGGTAAATAAGAGATCAGTTTACTGAGACCAGTTATCAACTCGAGTGAGGAACTAATTTGGGGAAGATGGAGCTTCTACATATTTTTGATGAGTGATTCTCATTTGGTGGGTCGTGACCCAAAAGTGGGTGAGAGACCTTCTTTCAGTAGGTCTCTCTCAGCGAAAAAAAACAACAAAAACATACTTTAATTTCTAATCATAATACACCTATTAATTAGCCAAGGAATCTATGGCCAAAAGTCTTGGGGAGCCAATCAGATCAGTCTGTCCTTGTAGAGCATCTCTAGAGGGTTTAATGTGAAGACAACAGAGCTGAGACATGGCTGTCTGGAAGCAAACAAATAAGGTGGCAGCAGCAGAAGAACAGCAGTCATCTAACTGTCTTTGTCATTGACGGTTACGTTTTTCAAAGATATCGGTTTACTGTTTGAGCACAAATTCTTCTTGCAAAATCGACAACAATGGTGGGATTGTATTTTCATTATATTGGCATGTCTCCCCATCAAACTCTTCTCCACAACACTCTCCCGTTGACTTTTGTCGCTCTGAATACGTCATCTTGTTCGCTGCTCTGACTGGCTGTAGCATTGACCAACTGCATGGAGAGCACCAGTTGGTCCCACCTCCTGAACGGGGAGGCCCAAAATGGGTAGATCTGGGTTTCACTTGGACACTTGGAATGATTCAAATGCAGATAATCTGGCAGAGCATGATGCTAATGAAGCAGAAGCTGGTTTTGCCAATGGCCCACTTCCCTGGGATTTACAATAGGTGGTTGAAGACATAGTGTTTCCATTGACTATAAATATAATAACACGGATCTCCCAAGAGAGCAAAGTAGCATGACGACACGTTCCCAATCTCTATTCCAGATGCTTTTTCTTTTTTTCTTTTTTTTTAAAGAAAAAATGGGCACCCTTGTGCCCCAGAACAAAGTTACTGAGCTGTGTTCATACTGCTGTCATCCCCACATTAGATTTTATGAACTCTCATACTGAAAATACTCCTCACTACGATGAAAACTACTTTAAGATTTGTGAGTGCTCATGGAGAAATATATCACTTAATCATGCTGTACAGCAAGTGGCTTGTAAAAAAGTGAAGATAATTGTGATAAATGAAGCTAATTGTGTTAACTAAAGCTTAAATGTAGTTGAAAACATGAAGCTTTCACTTCTAGTTTGGGAACGTCTCTGTTCTTGCAGAGGTTTCTGGTTCTGGTAGATGTTTGGGCTGTTTCCCATCATGCATCAGCATTATAAAGGGAACAGCCTTCATATCATTCAAAGCAGAGGCAGACAGACAGAGATCCTCTCATCCATGCTATGTAAGATTTTCTTTGTAGGTACCCGCTGAAAAGATGAAGTAGTGATGAAAGAGAACATGGACTACAGCTGATGAAGTAAGTAAAATAAGTAAGTAAAATGTATTTATATAGCACTTTTCACAGAGAAAACCCCACAAAGTGCTTCACAATAAGAGTGCAAAGATGAAAGTACCATAGAACCAGACCTGCTGCACGTGCACAACTGGCTCTTGTGGCTTTTATCAAGTGTGAGCAGTTAAGTACATAAATTTTATTTATTTTGCACCTTTAAACAGACATGAGCCACAAACTTCTTCACAAGGCGAATACAAGTGATATTAAAAGTACAAATGGGGTATTAAATGCACAGGTTAAAAACAATAAACAGTAAACCAATAAAAAGCCCTGTCAACTAAAAGTCTGTTTTAAAAGCAAAGTCTTTAACTGCCTTTTAAAAGCATCATCAGAGTTTAGCGAGCGACAGGGCAGGAAATAGGAGTAGAGAGACGGGGGAAGGAACTGCAGGCCGAGAATCGAACCTGGACCAGGAGGAGCCTCGTAACGTTTCCCATACCCGTCCCTATGGGCGGGCCCTAGAGGGCTGGGCTGGCCCATCCCCCAAGGTACTTGCACCCTCCCACTGACGTCAGATCTCAAAAAGCAAAAAAATAAGATAAAATAAATTATCATAGTTGCTGATTTTGTGTTAAGACATTTTAATGTTGCATTATTTATCACCAAGACATTAAAAATTAAATTTTTTTAAATGGTCTGACTTTGTTTGAAAGTTAGGCACGTAGCCTACGTCAGTGTTGCCACACAAGCGCAACAGTTGCCGCACATTTTTGAAAAGCCACCTGTGAGTTGACGCTGGCTAACTATTTCTTTGCTGTTTCACGATGGATATGCTCAAGTGGTTTAAAAACCTTGGCACCTCGGCTCAGGTAAATCGACAAACCCTGAAAATGTTTGCCAACAAGACCCTGGATGACCTTGTGAGCCCATTTCTCTTAGCTCTGTGGAGCCGGACTCTGCCAGGACCTGCAGCGACCACGTAGCAAAATGTTGTTCCCCAGTCCAGGTCCTGAAGGGACACTG
Organism: Arrhamphus sclerolepis; assembly: GCA_037176975.1. Lineage (NCBI taxonomy): Eukaryota > Metazoa > Chordata > Actinopteri > Beloniformes > Hemiramphidae > Arrhamphus > Arrhamphus sclerolepis. The sequence continues at coordinate 13,014 of JBAMYA010038173.1, read as the reverse complement.
CCCCACATATTTCAGATGTTCCCCTGCTATAAGAAACCTGGCTCAGATAAATGAGACCTTGATGGTGTTTCATCCCCATTTAAGTACTTCACTGTTAAGTCCATAAATTATTCCACAGAAATGCACCAAAGTCTGGATTTTATTTTTTATTCTTTTCCTTCAGTACGCTATTGGATGAATTCAGCTTGCCTTCGAAAAATTATTATTTTGTTAGCTCAACCTGAATGTAGACCTTTGTTTTCTCCTTGATGTGGAACGGATTAATGCATCTCCACAGAACTTCTTGAAGGTTTTCACAACCTTTCTCTCTCTTCAGCAGACATCACAGCAGAGGCAACTAAGACATGCAAGAAATTATGGAAGACAAAAATGAAAGCGTGACTATGGAACAAACTGAATAAAATAAGGTCAGAAGTTTCCTTTGTGCTAAGTTAAGGGAAATGTATTCCATTGTTACCTCTGCCAAGGAGGTTATGTTTTTGCTGGTGTAGGTTTGTTTGTTTGCAACATAACTCAAAAAGTTATGGCCGGAGTTTCATAAAAAAATTCAGGATATGTCCAATTTGTTACAGGGGAAGAGATGATTAAATTTTGGAGGTGATCCGGATCACTGTCTGGATCCAGGAAATGTTTTTAAAGGATTCTTCATCATTGCGAGATACGGCCATTTTCAGGATATGTGTATATATCTCCACAATAAATGGTGGGATTGTTTAGCAAAAGAAATACAGGACACGATCATGATAGTTTCTATAATATGTAAAATTATCATCCAGAACCTGGCAATATTCTGGATACTAAAGATCCCGAACATGAAAGGAAGTAGGGAGTTATCATAATTTTCAACACTGTGACATAAGAAATGCAGATAAAGACATGCAACAAGCACCAAATAGTAGCTGAAAGTCTGCTGAAAAAGAAGTATGTCAACAGATTAGACGTATCCTCAGTAGTTATGGAGCTGGATCCAGAAGAAAACCGCCATTACAGAAATGTCAATTTTTGCGAATAACTATTGAACTAATAATGATATCAATGTGATTCCAACTGCTAAGTGTATGTTTCCAATATAATAAAACAAATGTAGGAGTAATACTTTTAGGTGTAAGTCACAATATGTGGGGAAACTGTGCTGCTTGGTGGAGGTCTGCGCTCTCCGAGAGCTTTTCTAGTTTTGGTCTCATTCGAGAAAACTGAGAAAATGATATCAGAAATGACAGTTATCATCATTTTGAAAGCTTAAAAAACATTGTGGCTTTTGAAAAAAAAGAAAATATTCAGGGTTCGAGTCTCAAAAGAAACCCCCTTCCTCTGCCCCCTGTGGCTGGATTTCCTTCCAACAATGTCAAAAGCAAGCTTATGTCCTAGCCAGCACATCACATGGTCTAGCTAGCTAAAATGGGATATTAGAAAGCTGCATCTATACAGAAAAAGCTAAGTCACTGCTTTTCTGAATTTGAGTCCAGGCTCCCCTTTCCAAAATTTAGAAATCTCTTAGTATTTTGTAAAGAAAAAAAAAACATTATATATTATATTACACTGTATACATCTGACACGACGCAACTTGCCACATGTAGAGGTTTCCGGATGATACGGCCATTGTGGCCTGCATCGAAGAGGGAGAGGAGGAGAGTACAGACAGCTGGTGGAGGACTTTGTGACTTGATGCAGGAGGAACCAGCTGCAGCTGAATGTCCAGAAAACCAAAGAAATGCTCCTGGACTTCAAGAGGAAACCTCCAACACCTCAGCCAGTGCACGTAGAGGGAAACAGCATGGAGATTGTACTGTCCTACAAGTACCTGTGGGTAGTGCTGGACAATGAGTTGGACTGGACCACCAACACAGACCGTCTCTACAAAAAGGGCCAGTCTAGGCTGTACTTTCTCCGAAGCTGGCGTCATTTAATATCTGCTCTAAACTGCTGCACGTTTCATCAGTTGCCCTCCTCTATGCTGCTGTCCGCTGGTGTAGCAGCAGGAAGAAGAACATCTCACAGCTGAATAAAATCATTAAAGGCCAGTTCGGTGGTGGCACTGAAGCTGGCCCAAGGGGAGGAGCTGGCTGAGCAGAGGACTCTGTCCAGATTCAGGGCCATCATGGACAATGAATCATGCCATCTACATGAGGCCTCCACAGAGAGGAGGAGCAGCAGACTGCTGTCCCAACGCTGCTCCACAGACAGACCGAGGAAGTCCTTTGTACCCCGAGTCATTAGACTGCACAAGTCTCTGATCTAGCACAAGAGATTTCATGATGTTTGTGTCTTTTAACCTGGTACTGTTGTTTTTTATTGTATTTTTAATTGTATTTTCATAACTTATTTGGTGTTCTGTGTGAATGAAAGGAGCTGATCATCCATAATTTCCTTCGGGATCAATAAAGTTACTATATATCTGTCTGTCTGTCTGTCTATCTAGAAGGATGAAACTGCCTACAATCTATAGGAATTGTACAATCTGCAACGCACTACACAAATAGACTGTAGGGGAGGGATAAGACTACAGAGATATTAGGTCAACACAACATTATACTGTAGATTATAGAAACAATATAGTTCCCCTGCTAGTCATTATTTTTTTAAAGGAATTTTGATTGGACAATCCTTTTTTAATGTTACATGCCCTTATATTTTGTGGGTGTGGCCTAAATTTCTTTTGGCCTATATCTTGTGATGTAATTATCCAAAGTCAATAAACGTGGTACTTAAAAAACCATCTACATGATAGCCCTTGTGAGCTCATAAAGTTTTTTTTTCTCAAATCCAACAGTAGGGGGCATTACAGTTACAAAATATCAATAACTCATGAACCACTTGACGTAGAAACTTTGGTCCCAAGCACCTCTGAGAGGCACTCTTGAGCTGTACAGTTAATTTAGCTCACATGTCCTTACCCTCTGTCTCTACCGTTATGAATGTTGGTGTAAGTTTTGATGACCTGTCCTTTAATATAAAACAGCTCACAAAATTAGCTTTGCGTAATACCAGCAAAATTAGAAACAGGATGCATAAAAATTAATCCATACTTTTACTTCTAGGCTAGATTATTGTAATGCGTTACTTTCTTGCTTTACCAACAGTTGTGTTAAAAACCTGGTCCAGAATGCTGCAGCACCAGTACTAACCAGAACTGGGTATAGAGACCACATCTCACCAGTTCTAACCTCATTACATTGGCTCCCTGTTAAATTTAGAATTGAATTTAAAATATTACTTCTTAGATACAAAGCTTTGAATGATAAAGCTCCAATCGATGTGAAAAATCTCATAGTTCCTTACTGTCCTAGTAGAACACTCTGCTCCCTGAATGCAGGTTTACTTGCTGTTCGAAGAGTCTGTAGGTCCAGAAAGGGTGGAAGAGCCTGAATTACATTTTTAATAAGGCTTTTAACTCTGTAGTTATCTGTTAATTACAGTATGTTGCTACAGGCTGCTGGAGGAACTCCCCATGATGCTGATACAGTAAACATCTGAAATGTGGTAAACATCCCGCCACCACAATTTGTAAGTTCTTTGACAGACATAATGAACCAACTTGATCGAGTCATTCAGGCTCCACTGCTGCAAATCTGCTTGGACCCTGACAATTGTTACTTACAGCTACACTTTAGGTTTAGCCTATTTTTCAAAAATATCCTCCAGAGGGGATGTTCACCTGGACCCCCCGAGCAATTTTGAGTTCCACACTGGAGAAAGCCTTGGACGTCTGCCTCCAGTCCTGGCTCTGAGGTATCCCAAATAGTACAAATGAGTCTGAATGTTGGATAGTATTATTTAAATGACATTGAAAGCAACACCAAAGAGTATTTTCATACTAAAAATCTGTTTCAGTGTAATTTGGAGGAATATTTTTATTAGCATTACAAAGTTTAATCTATTAGCTCTCAGGTAGTCTGCACCTTTAGCCTTAGCCCTCTTTCTTCACGTACTACCGACTCCACTGTGTTGTGATTGGTTATCTTCCCAAAGATGCATCTGCCTCACCACAGCCATGTTCCTGGGGGCATAAATTAATAAATTATCATTTAGACATGTTGAAAGCTGATATACAGGATCACATATGATCACCAGACATTTATATAGCAGTTTTATTCTCTATTTACTGCATCTGTGCTTGTTTTTACAAATGCAAAGTAATGTACCGAAACATTTGAAATCATACAACTGCACCCAGTCCTCCTGAAGCGGTCGCGGGTTCGACTCTTCTGCATGCCCTCCCCCATTCTCGTTCTACCCCACCTTCCTGCCTCCTGTCAATAAAGGCCACAAGAGCCGGAAAAAAAAGAAAAGACAAAAAAGAAATTCTAAAAAATACTGTCAGTAATAAAATCCATTACGACTAATGAAAATTAAGTTGAAAGCAATACATTATAAAAGTATTGATTTAAAAAAAACAAAACAAAGATAACAGGGAACAATGAAGATCAGAAACAGTTCAGTAGGTGTTACAGCAGAAAATTAAATTAAGCAAATGTATAGAGGGGAAAAGAGCAGAGTAAGAGTTGGACTCCATCAGGGCTGATCTTTGTCACCGATTCTGTTCATAACTGTTATAGACAGAGCTTCGAGACACAGCCAAAGAGCAGAGGTGTTCTGGTTCAGGGTGTCAGGATTGGGCCAACAGTGGGCCTGTTGGCATCATTGGGTAGGGACCTTCATCTGTCATTGGAGCAGTCTGCAGCCAAATGTAAAGCAGCAGGGATGAGAATCAGCACCTCCAAATCTGAGACCATGGTTCTCAGTCGGAAAAGGGTAGAATGCCCTCCCCAAGGTTGGGAGTGAGGTTCTGCTTCAAGTGGAGGAGTTTAGGGGTCTGAGGATTTTTTTTTCATGAGTTAGGGAAGAATGGAGCAGGAGACTCGTCTTTGTACCCGTCTGTTGTAGGGAAGAGAGAGTTGAGTCAAATCGGCAAGACTGTCTGTTTACCAGCTGATCTTCATTCCTGCCCTCATCTATGGTCATGAGAGATTATATCTCTCCGTCCACTGGTCTGGGACTGCTTTGGTGTCCTCTGGAGGAGGTGGCCGGGGGGAGAGTAGTCTGGGAATCTCTGTTTAGGCCGCAGAGGGAGGGAGGGATGGATGGATCGACAGACGGACGGATGGATGAACTTTTTTTTTTTAATTACTTTTTACATTCGTCTTTACAGAACTTGCCTCAAATTCATGTTGGTAACTTCATGGTAAATTTTCTAATATGAAAAATGAGCTCATGAATAAAACTGATATAACAAACCGTGTCAAAGTAATTTGTAGAACGACTGCTTTCATCCCTGATTATTTTCACTGAAGGTGTTTTTAAATTTTCTCAAATAATCAGCCAAGATCCAAATCCACCGAAAATGACTCACCTTTCTGTCCTAAAAATCTAATTGTTTATATTCATACACATAACAAAGTATAAACATATGCATATGCAGAACGTGTGTGTGTGGGGGGGGGGGCATGGGAAAGACCTGTTCTTGTGACATAGCCTTGAAGACATGTTTACAGTTAGTCCTAATTATAATTATACAGTTATATTTAATTATACAAGTACAAGTTTGTTTTTGTGGTGTACATTGTACTTTTACGTCATATGTATCTCCCAGTTATGCTAAAAGTGTCAGCTGAACGTTTAGTTGTTGTGCTTCCCTTTGATTCAGATTCTTTCTTTTTTTTTTGACTTTTCAGCAGTTCCTCCAGTTACTTGTCCATTTCTCTACATCCATAAATCTCCTCTTAGGTCTTCCTAGACCTCCTGCCTGGCAGGACCTGCCAACCTCTTCATCTCTGCACATGTCCAAACCATCTCAATCTGGCCTCCCTGACTTTCTCTCCAAAACATCCAACATGTACTGTCCCTCTGACCGACTCATTCCTGTTTCTATCCATCCTCGTCACTCCTAAAGAGAACCTGAACAATTTTAACTGTTTTAATCAACTTGGCTATTGAGACAAAAAGCTTGTAATTAGCTTGTATATAGGTGAGGATGAGGATGGTCAGATAACCTTTGACTAGAACGCTACTTATTTAACAGATATGTCAGCTGGAGCTGGATATATATCTGTGTATCTATTTGTTTTACACTGATTTAATTTTAAGATCTTGATCAAGTTTGTTTTGAACAAAACAGTCATCCCATATTGTTCACTTAGTGTTCATTTACATGAAAATAGCAATTTTAGCAATGTTTTAAATTGGCATGTACGCAGGTAAATTGGCTGGAAATGTTACTTATATGGACCGCTGGATATAAAACTAAATCCAGGTCTCCTTTATTAAAGTTTACCACGTTCACACAGCAACATAGTGAGGTCCACCAGATTGAGCAAAGTTTATGCTAGCTCAACAAGAGTGGCTTGTCCATGTACCTTGGGCATACTAACCTCAGTCTACCCAAAAGAGTTTACTAAAATAAATAATTTGCTCACATGGAGCATTATAAGTAGGGCTGGAAATCATTTTAAATGTTTCTAGATCGATACCAAAACCTATTGCTTGTTTTCAAAATTTATACCTGAACAATAACAACAACAACATACTTAGTGTATATATACTTTTCTAGTCCAGGGACCGCTCAAGGCGCTTTTACAACACAAGCAGCTTTTTCATACTTCCACACACACCAGTTTTATCAAGACTGATTTACTTATTGGACCAAATTATTCCCATAATTACTGCTATGAAATAAATTACATTACAGAATTATTATTACAAATTAGCCCTAAACAACGAGTTTTTGGACGGTGGGATGAAACCGGAGTAACAGGAATAAAAAACATGCACACACACAGAGAGAAGATGCAAACTCTACACAGAAAGACCAGCTAAACCAAGATCCAACTGAACCTTGTTGCTATAAAGTGTCAGTGCAAACCGTTGTTAAGTGTTCATTGGACAGAACGAGGCATATTCATTTATGGAATGAATGTAAACGGAAATGGAGCTATTAGCGATGTTTTCAGAGGATTGTTTGGCTTGACATGTCAGAATTGGATGGAGCAGTGTGACTGTGGTGTTTCGTTGTGCATTAAACAATAGAGTGGTGATGGTGCCACTACAAGGAATCGAATTATACCTAATTTGATATCTGCTGGTACTGAAGCCATTCGATTGAAACCACAAAGTTAACGATTTTTTGATACCCGGCTCGAACTTCAAGATACACAAACCTCATTATCTGACATTTTGGCTTCACCAAATACAACTATCAGGCTTTCTGACTTTATCTGTAACTGAGAAAAGATGGGAAAGCATACAAGTTTCCCTTTAAACAAAATGGATTAGCAGTTAGTAAGAATTAGAAAGGACTGAATATTGGATTCCTGTTGGTGGCTTGCCAAGGACATGGTTCCAACAGAATTCCCATGCTGGTCTTTTTCTGATGGATATGCACCTCAAGAGAACTGTTTTCAAACATGCCTCTGAGAAAGTCAGAACCAAGTTAATTTGTCATGTGGTGCAGAAGAGAATCGTAAAAACATAACAGTTGAAGAATGAAAATCAATTAGCTTTAACTGCCAATAACTGAAGCAGCATTTTGTCAGTGATTTAAGCTGAGCATTATTTGCACAGTTAATTTAAACAAACTTCAGCATCTCATTAGGAGTTAGCAGATAGGACTCAGGTTCAGTATCTCTTGACTTGATGTTGTCTACGCTGATGTTAGCCAACATTAAATCAATACGCAATGGATTGTAATGGCTTTAATCTGTTATCCATGGAAGATGGAGAAAAAAAGCCTCCACTCATTTCAGTTCAATTTAGAAACACTATGCATCCCTCCCCCAAAACACAACACAGGATGCTCGGAGCTTGATAAATCATGTATTAAACAGGAATTATTTAAGCTAATGGTCCATTACTGGCGTCTTGACACGCTGCTTACTCTCCTCGCTTTCTGTCTTTGTTCGTCTTTGTGACAGACAGAAAAGGCAGTCCAATCTCATTACAAGACAAAAAAGAATCTCTTGCAAGACAGAAGCAAGAAAAGGTTTACTGAACATCTTTTTCCTCTACCATATTTTTTATTATTTTTTTTTTTTGACAAAGATGTTGCTCTTGCATTTAAATCAATAATAAATTCATGTAGCAAAATAATAAAAATTTATATTAAAGTGATCCACTGTTTAAAAGAGATCAGTCAACTGCATAATTTGTTGTTTCTCAAAATAAAGAAGTACCTATCAACACAGATGGTGATTCATTGTCAAATAAAATCTCATCATATAGACAAGCTGTGGACAACAAAAATGCACACAATAATATCTGAAGTAAAAAAGGCTAACTAAGTTATACTTGCAGACACTGGTGGGTCATAGGTGTGCCCTAACATCAATTATTAATCATTTCCTCCGGTCTAAGAGCTTTGTATAATTTATTATGAAGGCATCCTTGTGTTCACTGGTATTCTCCAGGTAAAGATAATAGAAGTAGAAACAAAACTATTGCTGCATTTGATTTTTATAATGAAAAGGTGATTCCGTCTTTATTGGGGGTTTTAGGTGAAAATGGTTCCACCAGAAGTTCACGGTTTAGAGATGTCCCAAAAGCAACTGTCCACTCTGCTCCACAAATTATGTAGTGTATTCTGGCATTCTGTCGAAGCAAATCTGCAATAACTAACACACACCAGAGGCCTGCATCACGAAGCAGGATTAAGTTATCCTGGGTTACTCAGACCTATCCAGTTCAACTTACCCCAACAAACCCATTCAGGATAATCGGTATCATGACTCTATCAAGTCGGTAACTCAACCCTGGGTTATCTTATCAAGACCCGTGAACGTGCACGTTTAAAGGGCAGGTTCCAAAGTAGCGGACCAATCACAATCATGAGCGTCACATGGGAAAGAGAGAGCACCTTACTTCACTTCAAAGCCACTTCACAGCGACTCATACCAATAAAATACGAAGAAGAAAAAGACAACCTACATGAGAAATCTAACACTGTTGCCAGAAGGAGGCAAAATACCTGGCGACACATAACAGGCAGCATAAATGCATAAGTTACACATTTATCTGATACTGATCACAGCCGTGAATCCTATAAGAATCAATGTGCTAATGAATAGACTGTATGACAATTAGTCATTAAGTCTTCTCCAGTCTAAGACTGATCTTCCCCAGATGCAATCCCTCAAAGGTGTCAAGGACGTGGGAGCAGGTTAAAAATAAACATAAAAACATCACTGCGTCCACTAAGTTGGTCCTTCCAATATAACGTCAGGCTGGAATAAAGCTTTAAACTTTTTCTACTGTTAAATCATATCCATAGTGGCCTGAAGACAGGTAGATACTTTATTCATCCCAGTGGGAAGTTCACAATGAATGAAATTAATAAAATCCATCCAGATACTGAGCTGTGGTAGAAAGTAGTGGGCCGATGCTTGTAAACTTAAACTATAACGTTTTACAAAAGCGAAATATAACTGCAGGATCAGTAATTGAACCTGCCATCTTCTGACACCCAGGGCATTGAGAGCTAATGTCTCCTGCTACAAATGACATGTTGATGATTGACTTATTCTATTCTTCCATTATGGGCCGACATCTGGGCAACATTTTAATAATGAACAAACGTTCTCCATGCGACGTCTTGCCAATAAAACTTTTTGGATCTTGCCAACGTCTGTAAGATGTATGTGTGCTGTGCAACGACTGTATATAATAATCAGCGCCATGGAGAAGAACTATTCTAAATGGCTCTGATAATAGTGCTGTCAGGGAGAGCACGTCATTTTCCCCGAAAAGCTGATTGGCCAGTGGGTTTATAAAGGATCATTCAATCCTGACAGTTACCCTGCTCTGGAGCAGGTTAGTCGTTCAGCATATGTTACCCTGATGATGTACCTACCCAGTTTCGTGATACAGAAAACCCAGGATTAACCCTTAAGTTACCTCACTAAAGCAAAATCTTGCTTCATGATACAGGCCTCAGGTGAACTTGGCGATCGGAGTGGTCATTTCTGATGTCACCACCAAACCTTCATATGTCCAGCTGCTACTTCTTTGTCGTTTTCAAGTGAGGTAGAATGATAGTTTGATGTAATGTCTGTAAAAATAAATCAATTTTAAAAAAAAAAGACGAGTGATTGATGTTTTGTTGGCTTTGTGGGAAAGTTTGCGATACATAAAGGAGGAAAACATAAGGAGGCACAGCTCTCTAGCGATTGTTGGTGCACACAGGTCTATGCTCGAGTGATCCTCTTCAGCATAGACGATCTTTGCGTCTCAACGTCTTGACGTGTCGTCTGGGGACAGTCAAGGAAGTTTCCGATCTTCAGGCGTCTTCATTTTTTGAAAAAAAACTGAATCAAATGTTGTACGACTTTTCATAGGAACCATGTACCTGCTGCAGCGCGTCTGCGGATCATCATGCAGTGGAGAAGGCACCTCGCTGGCCTCGCTTTTATCACTGTTTACGTAGTTTCATATATCACCAACAAGGTGAGTCTGACTGGATTTGAAGCAACTCTGCTTTTCAGATGAGGTGAGCTGAGTCTAGGTGGCTTTACATGGTCCTCCAGCACACCGGCTCCAGACTGCTGAACTGTGGACATCTGTTTCCATGACAACTGCAGAGAAACCTGCATCTGCTGCCTCCTCCACATCATTTAAAACTCCTTTTTAACTAGTATCACCTAGAACGTGGAAGTAAAAACATTTTCACCTTTTTATATTTCTAGAAATAAATGGAGAGAGTAAAAATGAGTAAGTAGTAAAAGGATAAAATGAATCCTGCAATGAGTTATAAAGTCAGAGGTTTGGTGTAAGAATATTGAATTAACATTTAATGAATCATTGTGGAGAATAAGAAGAGGGTAAGATGCGGCTTCAGGCATGCATCAACACAACAGGGAAAGACATCAGCAATGACCTTAGAGCAATAGAGGCTACCTGAGTACCGTGAAAACACTTCTATTTTTATCCACTAGGTGGCAGTAATCCATTGCATTTTGTGAACTCATCAAGTTGCCAAACATTTGGTGTTTCTTGTCAATGTCCCACATCGGTTAAACAAGACAATCTCCTGTCCTGATGTCACTTCTGTGTATGTGTATATATGTATATATTTATGTATATACGTATATGTATTAGCACTTATGCTAATTCTACCAAGAGTTGCTCTTTAATCAAGCGTGTTGTTCTCAGAGAAACTCTCAGTCAGACCTACATCCCACCTTAAGCAGGATAAATGTTGGTACATCGAACGAAGGAATGAAATTGGACGAATATTAAATGGTGTTTGGGGATGTGTTGTTTTCAGTGGGTGGAGCCTGATTTATACCTGTTCTTCTTCTGTTGTAGTTTGTCCTGTCGGTGCTAAAGTTTACCTATCCAACCTTATTTCAAGGGTGAGTACCTGAAACAAAACTTTTAATGTGTTTTTATATATGTGTGTGTGTGTGTGTGTATATATATGTACACATGTATATAAAGATATGTGATGGTCCAGACTGCAGGAAGGCCACACAAGCGAACATCCAACAGCAGCATCCAATCGACAGGTTTAGTTGAACGACAGCTTCACCACAACGGCATCATCACCAGAGCATCATCACCAGAGCTTCACCACCAGAGCATCACCACGAGACCTCCTGAAAAAGGAGAAGAAAGAAGAGGGCGAGACTACGGAAGATAGACAACGTTGATTCTATTAAATGAGTCAGGACACTCTGGAACTAAGACAGGACAGATGCTCAGTGTCCAAAGGACTCCCCCAGCAGCCTAGGCCTATAGCAGCATAACTAGGAGGTGGTCTAAGAGACTACAGAGCTAAAGGTCTTAACTCTAGTCTTAAATGTAGAGAGGAAGTCTGCAACAAATCCACGTGGGTTTCTCTAAAATGACAACTAATTGACATACCTTAGCCAAAATGACAATTAATCCAAATAGAATAGCTAAAATGACTGTGAATATACATGGTTTAGTTTTTCTGAATCTGATTCACTCTCATCTTCATCCTTCACACCACTGTCTTCTTGTTCATCTTCTTCCTCACTTTTTTGCTGCTCTGTGGTCCATGGTCCTGATTTCTCCTCCATTGTCTCCTCTTCATCTCTATCCCTCTCTTCTCTTTGCTTCTTGTCCTAATCACTCCTGCCTTCTTTTTTTTTTTTTAACTAAAATAACTTGAAATATTTCTGTTTTCAAATGTTCTTTTAATTTTGGCCTGAAAATGACAAGATGTAAAAGGATTAAACTCTTTAGGCACCAGTTCCTTTTTTCAGCATAACAACATTTTACTTCATGTTACATTTCCCAGTAGCATCACCAGTAGCTTCACATATTAGACTAGAAGAGATCAATCACCAGCCTTCCTGTTTCCACTGGACTTATTTACCCAGTCTGACAGAAATGATTCATTCTATTTTAATTGTGCAGCTTCACAAGCTAAGATCAACTTTTCTTGATCCCACAGAGCAGTGGAGATGTTCTGGTTAAAAGGAGTTCATCTGCCTGATTACTGACACTAATCACCACGATGTCACCATGATCTGCTGATGACTACACTAATGTTCACCTCGCCATTATTTCTACTACAAGCTTGTAAGACCTGCAGGATTCATACACCCCAATTTTAGATGGACAATACTATTTATAAGATGTATTTTAAATACGAATGCTTCATATGAAGCTCTCGTGTTTACTAAAAGGGGATACGCTCCAATTATTCAGACATAAGAGACAGTTTTGACTAGCATTTAACGCACGTACTGAACAATCACCTTTGACGGTTGGTTCCAGGTTGAATATTAATTTAACTTGACTTGAATTTGAAAATAAGTGAAAATATCACCTGTGAAAACTTATTTAACCAACAGTTACCTGCTCAGTCTCTCCACTGCCACCCACGTTGTCTCATCCACACAGCAGGAGGGTCATCACACAGTCTCATGGCTATGCAGGGGCGTAGCTAAGTATTCAAAGGGCCAAAAATTAACTTGCGCTAGTGATTGCGAGACCAGAGACCACCTGTGCAAGAAATCCAAGATGGCAGCTTGCTGCTAGAATATACACGCAAGTTAA
>JBAMYA010038152.1:0-15460 GCA_037176975.1 Arrhamphus sclerolepis | reverse complement strand
AAAAGCAGGCTCAGTGCTGGACAGGAGACTGGACCCAGTAACATCTGTGGTGGAGAGGGGCCCAGTAAACAAACTGGGAGCTATTATGGACACCAGCAGACACCTTCTCCACAGTCGCAAAAGTCAATATTTTACTGCCACATTAACCGAAAAAATCTGTCAAAAACTGAAAAGTAAAATAATGAATACAATTTCAAAAATTGGCATCACAAAAATTCAGTGTTTGAGAGAAAAAATTGGCAGAAAATCAGTCACCTTTGTTTGATCTTTGACTGATTAAAAACAAACAATCACTACTATTAATATTGATCGGATGATTTTGTTACCATGGCAGCGAGGATTGGCAGGAAGACTGTCGCTGTGGCAACGTTGCTGGCGCACTCGGTGAAGGTGGCGACGAAGACGCAGAGGACAATGGCGATGGCCCACGGTGGGATGGAGTGGAACGGCGTCATCTGAGCACCGAGCCAGTGGGACAGACCTGACTCCTGATGGAAAAATCAAAATAAAGCTAATAATAACAGAAGTAATAACAGTAATAATGATCATAATGATAATGGTAATGGTTGGCTAAATCAAAAACAATGTAAGTTTGTCTTTGTTAAAATAAAGTCGCATATTTCTGATCGTCCAACAAACAAAAACTTGATGTAAGATCTATCTATCTGTCTATCTGTCTGTCTGTCTGTCTGTCTATCTATCTGTCTATCTACCTGCCCGCCCGCCCGCCCAATCCATCTATCCATCTATCCATCCATCCATCCATCCATCCATCTATCCATCTATCCATCCACCCACCCATCCATCCATCCATCCATCCATCTATCCATCCATCCATCCATCCATCCATCCATCCACCCACTCATCCATCTATCCACCCAACTGGTTGGTGCACGCAGCCATATTTCTGCGTTGTCATGCACCACAGAAACCATCTTGGTACTTGGAATGTCTCACTCGCAAATGATCTCCGTCAGTTCTCGTGCAATGTGATCGGCTGTGTGACTGTCCTCCATAGTTTTTGTTTCTAAAACTAAAGCGTCCAGTCACCAGTCTCCAGTGATGAAATGTGATGTGAGGCGAGGTCCAGATATCAGCTGTGAAAATGACAGCTTCACAGTCCTGTATCTCCTTGTACATCTCTGACCGTGTCGGTAGATATTTTGTGCACAACATCCATCACTGTAGCTCTTGATGGGACGTGTAGCAGGACTTCTTTAAATCTCTCGCCCTCAACAACGTGCACAGGCCTCGTATCAAGTGCAAAAATCTAATTTCCTACAACTGCATTTCCACACACAAATTTTGAGACTGTCACTGGGGCATCTGTCAACATGGGAATTGAACCTGTGACCTAAAAGCAAAAGTCACACAAGATACATAAGATTTGCTGATGAAGAGCTTGCTTTCATAATTAATGGTGGTGAAAATAACTTGGTAACAGAACATTTCAGTTATAGGACCGTCAATATTTGTATGTCTGATCAGAAGGTGTAAGATAATAGACTAGAACAGTGGGCACCATGACTCAGCACAGCTGGCTGGCTAGCTTAGGTAGCACTGTTAGAGACCTTGGACTGGGAGGCATGTGTTCAGATCCTGAGCTGGACACTTATGTTACATTTTGATCAATATGATCTGGAGAAGAAGAGCTTACTTTAAAAATAATAAACAAAACAAAGGATATGAAAAGTATTTGTATCAGTAATCACAAAGAGTTGTATTTTGCACCATTATTGGTAAGTGTTTTCAGGAAGTTCGTCCCCAGTGATGCAGAGTCTTATACTCATGTTTTCAATAATTCCTGAAGAACTGTTTCTCCAAAAAAAGGGTTCTCTGGATCAAAATAGTTCTTTTTGGAACCGTTAGTGTTACCAAGAACCTTTTTAGAACCCTTTATTCAGGAAAGGGTTTTTAAAGGGTTCTCTGGATCAAAATGGTTCTTACTGGAACCATTAGTGCTACCAAGAACCCTTCAAAAACCATTTCTTCAGGAAAGGGTTTTTCAGAAACAAATGGTTCTATGTAGAACCTCAGCCCTTGTAGAAGAACCCTTTTGGAACCCTTGTTTCTAAGAGTGTAGCAGCAGACTGGAGCAGGACAGACAGGACAGGCTGCCATTTTTCTCTGTTTGTTGCAAAACCTGAAATTTAAATGGATTTTCATTTAGATTTTATGTAATAGGCTTGTGCAAATGAATCCATGTTAGTGTTAGTTAAAAATTGTTTGAAAAAGATTCTAAAAGAGTAAAATACTGAAAAGTGGTGCAAGTATGTATAATTCTGATGCCACCAATTACGTCCAGACAGGTTCAATTCTGTAGAAGTAAAATGGAGAAGGTATTCTGGTATAGGGCTAAAATTTAACTTATGGGCATCAGGGAATGTTCAAACTCACATGTTCACAAGAACAACATCCCCACAGTGAAGCATGATGGTGGCCACGTCATGCTGTGGAAATTCTTTTCATCTGCTGGAACTCTGAAGTTCTTAAGGAGAGCTTGTTTCGATATGACAGAGGTTTGAGACTGAAACTCACCCTCCAGCAGAACAATGATCAAGAATATACTTCTAAAGCAAGAAATTAGTTTAAGAAAAAAATAAAATACAGTCTAAATTTCATTCAAATTTGGTCCACTTCAGTGGAATTTATATACACTTCAACTCATTTGAATTTATAATTCACTTTACTCCAAGTGAATCCAAAATTCATAAAACCAAATCAAAAACTGTGATAGTGGAGTTTTAAACATTTTAAATAGCAAATCTGATGTAGGTCTTATCAGTGGTTTTCATCTAAGTTTTCAGGTTGAAATGCTGTAAAATAAAAAAAACATAATGGGTGAATACGTTTTCAGTGCTCCGTGGTTCACAGGCATTGTTCCACTTATCTGAATTTCATTGTTCAGTCTTTTGCTTACAGCCAGATGCAGAAAAACATAAAAATAAAAAAATCCCTAAAGAAATGCTGCTGTTAGAAAAAGGCAGTTAAAAGCCAAAGTTGTTTCAAATTCTGACTAAGAGCAAAGTTTTACCTTTCAGTTCTGAAGAAATGTTTTTTTTTCTTTCTTTCGCATACCTATTGAGAGCTGTCGCCTGGATGACTCTGTTGGCCCCAGACCACAGAGGCAGGCGGGTTTCTCAGCATTTTCCCGTTACATAACATCAGCGCCAAAATTACCTGCTCGCACAACAGGTTGGCTCATTAAATTTTCACAAACATCACATGATATAAAGTCGTTTTTTTTTTTTTTTTTTACAAAACTGCCGATTGAACTCAACTCCAGTCACATGCTGCCATAAAGTGTAGTCAAGTGTGCACATGTCCACAAATATATCTGTTGCTGTTGTCCAGATTAACTGCAGCAGCTACACAGTGTGACGTGCAGGGTGTATGTATGTGGAGAGGAGGAGAATTCTCTCTTGCACTCATTTATTGGTAATTTACTCCAGTAGTTAGGTTTTCAGTCATGCTGAGTGTTCTTACACATTTTTTTGAACTGCCTTTTTTCATATTGTTATTGAAAATAGACATTTAAATGCACAGTGTGAACACATCTGATCTTAAAGTTGGTAATTCTGTGTGGAATTGTGTGTCCTTTCTGCACATGAACACATGAAATATTATTCTATTTATTTGCTAATTGTATTCTGTTTACTTTCCCGTCACAGTGTCCCTCCCCCGTTGCCCTCCTTCAGTTTGTCTCTCTCCTCCCTCTCCGTGAAAGAGGGAGAAAGCAAGATAGGAGCAGCAGCGAGACGACATTTACAACTACACATGTGCGACTGTGTCGGTCAGAGGGAATGAGAAAGGAGACGAGGTTTGGCAGAGAGGGAGGAGGAGGGCTCAGTCGACCAGTCGGGGTCTCTCATGTCACATTTGTACCCTAAGGAGCTGACCTCTTTCAGCTTCTGTCTGGAAAATAACCTGGAAAAACTAAGATGGAATATCGGAAAACTGCCCCCTGGAATCCAGTCGGATGAGCAAACGTGTTCCTCCTCCTCCTCCTTCTCCTGATCCTGCTTCTGCATCACAGACAGAAGATCTGAAGTGGAGAAGGGAGAATGACAGACATTTTTAATTTGAATCTGCATAAGATAGTGACAAGGAGGTGGAGGCTTGTGTGTCACTGTGACAACTGTGGGGAGAAGTATAAGATTTACAGATTTAATCGTACATTTAGTGCTCTTTTGGGTTGTTTTTTTTCTTTTTTTGAGGGAAAGGCAAAGAGCGCAGTGAAGAGGAAGGGAGAAGTGTGCAGAGATTAGAGAAGTACGGAGCAGAGAGCTAAAGAGCAGAGGAAGAAGTCCAGATGGGATGTTGGCAGTAATGAGTTGTAAGTAAAAACATCTTGTTCTTTATTTCTTCATAGTAACTGCATGTGATGCTTCTGCTGATTGCTGTTGACAAGCCAGTTTATGTTGATAATATGCAGTTTTTTTGAGGGGTGTTGATCACCTTTTCTCTACATTTATGCATTATTCACAACTGTCCTTCCCTTCTCGTGCTTTAATTCTATTCATTCAGTTTTTCTAATTCTGTGTGCACAAACTACTCTCTCCCTGCAGGTCATGTTAGCAGGGGAGCAGCAGGAGAGGGAAAGGCCACTGTCACATTACATTAGTGTTAGGAGACACACACACAGGGAGAAATGGGGTATGAGCATGATGAGCGTGATGTTGAAGATATGTGTGAGGCGAGCAGAGAGCACAGTCTGAGCCAAGCAGACAGAGGAAATATATAGTTTTTTAACCACATGGAGAAAAACAAAGAACCACTGTGAACCATAAGAATTTTGTCAGACTGCACAGACGCAGAATAGAGGGCTGAAAGGTCAGTCTCCATGTAAAACAAAGAAGGGTGGGAAAGTATTTTTTTTGGTCTTAACTGTTGGCATGAGTGATCCACACTTGGAGTAGAGCACGGTCTGCACTCCAGGACTCCATGAACTGGTAATATCTGGCAATAAAACTGTTCTATCCAGTACTTCATATGTGGTTCAGGACATGATGGAAAAATAAGTTGAACTAACTTGAAAGTATTTGTTTTCATGACAAAGGACGCCGCAGTCTGGGATGTGAGCTCATAGCCTGCAGGTAGCATGAAGCATAAAGTAAAATAAAGACCCTGAACAGGGGCAAAATCCATCACTCGATGCACCTGGAAGACTGTCAACACAAAGATTGAAAAAGGAGGATGATGACATGGGCTTTCTCGTTTTCAATTCACTTCAATAAAAGAATTCACCTGTAATTCAAGTATTCTCTACCGGAACGTAATCCATCACTGTCACCGTACAATGAGAATGGCATCTCCGCCTTGTTGTCTGTGTATATTTTTAACAGTATCATGAATTTCTTTCTCGCTGCATTGACAAACAGAAAACTGGTACGAGATCAAAAAGTGTCAGCCACTAGACTCTCGCACTCAGGGTGTGAGCTGCAGCCCTGTAGCATGCTATCTTTCTTTGTCAGAACACCTTCTGACTCTTAATATATTTGCAAAAACATCAAATTGCTTGTTTTTAGCTCTTTCTGTTTTGCTATGAAATAAGTGGTTATTAAAAATAGACACAATATACATTTCTATACAAAATATACATGTATATAGGTAAAAGAAAAAAAAAGATTATTGCACAGTGTTATAAGTGAGTGGACTACCAGCAGTGCTCGTTTTTTTGGTTTTTAAACATATGACTTAAAGGTAGGGTAAGTGATTCTGTGCACTCTCTAACTCTCAAATGTTTTATACAGCCTGGCTCTGTAAACTACGGGGCGGGGGGGCAGTCAACCAATAACTGACATGGGGAGAGGGTTTGTGTTTGTGCCGGGCACATGAATCGGGGGAGGCGGGAAGAGGCTTGGGTCGAACTCATGGTGGGATTTTTTTTTTCTTATTGAGCACACAACGTTAGGAGAGTGAGGAGCTAGAATTCCATGTTTCTATGTCAAATATCAGCAGACATCCAGATAATCCTTACCTTACTTTAAGCTTGTCATCTGGTGTGATTTACATGATTAGTTCCTTAATGAGATCACTTTTTGGCAACCAGTGGAGACTGGTTCTTGTCTGACGAATGTAGTCTTTTTCATTTGTTTTGTTTTTTTGAGAGAGAAAGGTGAAGAACACAGTGAAGATGAGGGGAGAAGTAACTCTTATTGTGGTGTAACTGTCATGAATGGCATGAAGGATGAAAAGACGTTGCAAAATAAATAGTAAATTATTAGTATTACTTAGATTGTGGTTTATTGGTACACAGTACATCAGCCAGGACTCAAAGAACCATGTATTTGAAAGGTGACATTATACTTTAGCTAATTTCTCCTGTGTTCTGCACTAAATCTACATGTCTGCTGTGAGTGGAGACTCCCAGCACTTTGATGGTCAGAGTTGAACTGTTACAAATAAACAACATAGTCAAGGGTATCGCTTGTGTCACTGCACATTATAGTGTAGAAATGGCAAAGTCGAGAAGAAGAGTCAGATATTATGTCTATAGCTGGAGAATTTCATCAGCGACAGCTATTTAAAGGGGTGGAAGTGGAAGAGGACAACTAGGAGAGTGACATAAATCTTTTGATACACAGAGGATGGACAGATGTGGTATGGTATATCAGTGCAAACAGCTTCTTTTCAAAACTGAGGACCTGCAATGAGCCGGCTGCAGGCCGAATGATTCATACTAATGTCATTACGTAACTATGATGTTAATCTGGCTGATGGAAAATAATGGCATAATTTTTAGATCCACTTACCTGCCCTGACAATTACGACCGTCTGTCATCTGCTTACTCATAAAGGTTGTATAAGTGTAATAGCTTCCTGAAAGAAAGAAAGAAAAAACATCAAGTAGCATCTTTTTAGTTATATACACTGATTTGTGAAAATCAACCTTTAAAAAGAATTTACCAGAAGTGCAGTTGAATGTTTTGTGATGGCACAATAACATGCCTTTTTCTGTAACACAGTAATCCAAGGTGTCACATCTGGTGACAGAGGTGAGAGACCAGCGGAGGGACCGAAAAGGGAATTCACGTCCTGCAGCATTTCCACACAATATCACAAAGTGACCCTGACAGTCAGTGAATTTAAAACTGCTAGGAGCTTGTTGTGTGTTGGTTTGCGTTAATGCCATGTTATGTGCTGTATTTACACACTGTTTTCCGTTGCCCCTGCGATGGTGGCGCATTGATGTCTGACTGTTTTAACTTTGCTTCATGACTCTAGATGTCAGGTGGGTTTTCATGCAAACGACCCGGTGAGGGTGGGATGAAAGTGCATGGTGTGACAGACAAAATACACATTTATTCTCCAGTGTGCTCTTACTTACTGTTCTTACAGTCAGGTGAAGCGTGCTGCACTTCTGCCTTTTTACAGCTGAAATAACCCTCAGGA
The DNA here is from genome assembly GCA_037176975.1 of Arrhamphus sclerolepis. NCBI lineage: Eukaryota > Metazoa > Chordata > Actinopteri > Beloniformes > Hemiramphidae > Arrhamphus > Arrhamphus sclerolepis. Next base: position 8,065 of record JBAMYA010038152.1, on the reverse strand, counting down.
ATTAGGCCAGTTTGATTTTCTTTGAGAGCATCATCCATTTTTTATGTGTTTTAGTTTAAACTTCCCTCCTGGCTTTACAGCTTCACATCACAAGAGAACAGCGTTTAGGTTTTTGTTATCTTTATTTTGACAGATTCAGATGTAAATTTTTAAATACATCATTGTTCTTTTTCTTTCTTTCCTTCTTTCTTTCTTTCTTTCTTTCTTTCTTTCTTTCTTTCTTTCTTTCTTTCTTTCTTTCTTTCTTTCTTTCAGGCTTTTGAATTTATATTTTGGTCAGCGTGGATCAATGATGGTAATTACTGACTTGCTAATTAGTTATTCTTGTTCATAGGCTTCAAACATTAATCATATGGTCTAATTATCTGACTTTAAACTGTGAGGTGTTATAATTCTAGGAAATCCTAGAAGCCTCATATCAAGCCAAAGTGTATAGTGGAGTCAATTATATATTCAAGAACACTATGTTAGTGTGACATACTGCCTCTTAGATGCATGAAAAGTACAGGAGTCTGGACAATGAATATATAATCTTGAACTAAAAACATTGCTGAGATTCTTGTTTCGTGGCAAGTTTGGTTCATCCACAAATCCAAAGGGTTTATAGTTTGATCCCCATTTGTTGGAGTTTTTGCAATAATGTTCATGTTTGGTGTTGCTGCATTTATATCTCATGCCAGGTGGAAGGTTGAAAGAGATGTACCATGAGTGAAATTATGCTCTTAAACATGTAGAATATAACAATATAATATGATATTGACGTATAGATAAAAAGTCAACTATTTCATTACTGTATTTCTTTTTTTTAAAATTCCTAGGTAAGTTTAAACAAGTGGAATGACATAAAACATGGCGCAGCATCCCTGAAGTTTATTACATATTGCATGTTTGCGAAATTTGTGTCACATATGTCAATCGACGGATGATATTAAATTGAAATTACTCAAAAAAATAAACTGACATATTTTTCTTATTTGGGATTTCATAATTTGTTTATTCCTATTGTTACAAAAATATCCCCTATCAAAAACCAGCATAATAGTCATAGAACACGAACAACATGTAGAATCCTAGAATTTCATGTTTTCTGTCAAGTGGTTGTTCATTAGTTTTGAATGTTTGCCATTCCCGCTGTAATTGCTGTATTTTTAGTACCATCACTCTGCTGCTCTTCCTTGTTCAGGGACTTCTATACTCTCAGCTGTCTTGTGAGCTGCTCTTCTCTTATTACAGTAAACTCATTGCGCTCCTTTGAGTGATGAGTCTGAAGATGTTTTATTAGCTTTGACATGTTAAGATTTAGCTTATCAGCTCCCTTCTCCTCACGAGCCACTAAACTCTTAACAATCACTCTGCACTGTTATCTTCATCAGAAACCTTTTGTTTTACTAGTCAAGGCGCAGATTAACTCACACCTTTTTTTTTCTCTCTTTTTTTTCTCTTCAGACATGACAATGAGGTCACTGAACTCAAATGGCATTTACGGTCACCAGATCTCAATCCAATAGAGCACCTTAGGGATGTGGTGGGACTGCTGGAATGGAGAACTCGCATCATGGATGCATAGTTGACAAATCTGCAGCAACTGTGTGATGCTATCATGTCAACACGGATCAAGATCTCTGCCCAATATCTCCAGCACTTTCTTGAATCTACAGTGAAAAGAAAAAAAAATGAAGGCAAAAGGGAGTAAGGGAGTAAAAGCAAAAGGGAGTTCAACTTGGCAGATGTGATTTGGTAATATATGAATATAAACAGAGTTGATCTGAATTAAAATTGAATATATAATTTATTGCACACCCAGGAAGTAGCATTGTCCATCTAGTTGAAAATGTCATAGAAGACCAGTGGAAGCTTTTACCAGTTGCACCACCATCTTTCTGCACACATGCTCACTCATAATGAACATTGCACCACTTTCCAAAACAAACAAGTTACTTTTTTTTCCTTCTGTAAGGACACTTTAACCCCTAAATAAGACTCCCACTTTAAGTTATAAATAACCTGGTTAGGCATAAGTTCATTTGACTGGACCAAAACAGCAACATACACAAGCTTGTCCGCTTCTATGCAAAAACATTTTCCATGTTAAAATGGCATTATTTACTGTGCTTCAACCTCACACAGAGTTTTGATACTTCAGTAAATGTATAATGATATTTTAAACAAAGAAAATCTCATTTTGACAACCTCCTTGCAGTGACAACCTTACACTTGTCCCTGTTGGTCTTTATCAGCAAACTAAGAGGGACTCCAGCTGGAAACCAGTGATCCAGTAGATACAGTCCAAAGGGCAACAGTTTTTCATTTTTAACAGTGCATAGTCATTAAAGGTCCCATGCATTTTAACTCTGGTTTTACCTTGGCATAGTTAAATAGCAATAGTTTAGCATGCCAAATAGACATGCAGTGAGTCCTATTGTCACCTCCTTCATATGTAAATTTCAAAGCTTAAATATACAGCCGAAAGACGATCCAATCTGAAATCCTGTTTCATAACACTTTACACGTACTCGTTTAGATCCTCCTCCACCATTAACAAAGACCAGCCCACCTTCTGCTGGACTCCAGACGTGTGAACATCCTCGCTGCAACTCTGTTAACTTGTAGGATACAAAGAAGGAAAATCAGATTGTTTCAAGGACGAAAAATATATTTTTCTTCACTCCAGACCGTTTCCTTGGAAAGTTTTTTAAGAAGACTTTGTTGAGAAGCTGACACTCAAACTAGGAGCTATTAAACACATAAGCATCACGACCGCAACCTGTAAGTGCCAAATATATATATTCTTTAAATAAAATGTTTAAACCAGAGGCAGTACATCAGCTATATGCAGCGATCTTTTATGATCCACCATTACATCACATGACAGTACATTTAGCAGACGCGCTTATGTTTCCATGTTTTCCACGTGTGCTCTTTGGAACCTCTGGACTTAGCGGTCCCTGAGCGGCCCCTGAGCGGTCCCTGCATTACATCTGCACCATGAGTCCAGCTGAGGAAGCCACTGCCAGAAAGGAAATGCTGTTGTGACTGAAGGTTCCACCTAAATTCCACTGTGAGATGACCAGTGATGTTCTGTTCACTTTTCAGTGGCATTAATACTGAGCAGCCATGGCAACTCCCAATGTCAAAAAAAACTCTGAAGTTGACCGGGGTCTGGGGGCCACCAAGGCCCTGACGGGGTCCAGGAGGAGCATCCTGATAGAGAACCCTGGAAGAAAACCAAATTTAAAATGTTTTCCTGAAAGAAAATAATAAAAACAGAAAAAAATTCTTTTAACGCAGTCCGAATCATCAATCTTTTCGCCACAATTCACGATTTTCTGCCAAAAAACCGCCATGATTTTTCACAGGAGAACTGAGGCAGTGCGGAGTCAGTTTTGGCGAACCGTTGAAGACTTGATCTAGCCACCTGAAGATCAAGAACAGATGTCTCTGTTCCTGTGGAATATGTATCCAGCTTTAATGTGTGACCTGCACAGTTAACTTGCTGGGAATGAGTGCCACAATAAAACAAAATCACTCCTTTGTTCAGTTTTACTTCTTTATCTGTCCTTTTTGTTCCAACTTTTTCAGGTCACGTCTTGTTTCTTGCTAATTCATCATCCAGATGACAGAAAACATCTGCAGGTCCTATACTACTTATGCATAAAGCATCATCCTCAAACAATTATCTTAGATTATTTACTGAACTTGTGAACAAGCAGTAAAATGGTTTATTATAATTTTAATGGCAACCGAGATGATGACACCAACTCTGACCACAACTCTGCCTCTGAGACCTGCAGCCCATCTGCATGCTCCAAAACCGGATCCTAAATAAAGAGTGTCCAGTTACATGTGAAGGACTCTCTGTATGCAAAACCACAATCAGCTCTATTTGAAGCTTTGAAAGGAGCAACTTGAGTCCAGCGTGAGCATCCAGAGGGGCATATGAGACAGAGGAGCAGCAGAAAAGTGATGTTGGAGTGGAGGAGCGGATGTTGTGGTGAGGATCAAAGTCATGCCCGGTCAGGGCCCTTCACTTCGGTCCAGTGCAGACACTGCACGCATGTGTGTGTGAGTGTGTTTGATCTGCTATCACTGTGCGTTGTTGTATGTGTTTGCTCTGATTCATAACCCTGCTGCTGCTGGCTAGCTTCACACACAGCAGTACACATGCTTGCAGGCAGGGCAGGCACAGTCACACAAAACACACATCCACTCACAAATATGGCTTTGATAGTGACTCACTCACACTGTGTAACCCTCCATTCATTCACTCTTTGAGTCATATCAGAGTCAGCCCCGTACTATAGTCTGATAGGCGGAATCAAAAAAAAAAAAAAATAGACACACTTCAGGGAGATTAAAAGCACTCGTTACCATAAATATTGATGCTACTTAATTTAATTGTTTTAGTAGCAAATTACACTTTTGTGCTCCAAGAAATCCAGCTCAGAGAGAGAGAGAGAGAGATTTGTGTGAAGATCTGAAAGGCAAAATTGTGTGACAATTGCGTGCGCTGTATAGATAAAAAGCCAGTGAATCTAGTTATAGATAAATAAAGACATTAATGGCCTCTTACAAACATTTTAACTGCTATTTTACTAGAAGAAGTGAAAGGTTTGAAAGCAGCTGTATCCAGCAGAGTACCAATCAAGGTTGGGTAATGAAATGAGAATAAATGAGGACTCATTGATAAAATAAAATGATTTGCTTAATGTTGTGAAGAGAGAGTTTATTGCCCAATTATGTCAAGAATTGAAAGCTGAGAAGAGGATGAGAAGTTCAAACTTCCACTGCCAGTATATAACACTGAAACACTGTCAGACCACATTTCATCACTGATTCACAATCCATTCTCTGTCCTCTTTTCCATTTTGTCACAAGTCTACTGTTATTACACTAAAAGTTAGATCCATACATCCTAAAAAATATATTTAACAGTAAAAGCCGACTCAGTTCTTGTGGTTATCTTTGAAGAACCAGAAAAAAATAGCTCAGGACCTTTAGTGAGACTTCAGACCATTGTTCCTTCCATTCGTTCAGTAGATCAGCTTCTTCCACTCCGGGTCACTGGAGACGTACACGGTCCACATCCGGTTTCCCAGTCAGTCAATCACACATCAGCTTGTAGATTTCTCATTAGGTCTCATAAACAGAGACACAATGAAAAACTTAATGTACTTAATTTGTGCAATATACCTTTTAAGCCTCTTTAAACTGTCTATTTTATAGAAATGAATGACTCAGCAAATTAATCTGAACTAATCTTTTGGGTGAATAGAACAAAACAGATTGAGTCTCTGGATTTAGCCATCTCCAGTTCAGTTTGGGCCAGTCCAAACACATCTTCTAGCTGGACCAAGGCTTCTTGAACGTTTTATTTTCAGTGCACAATGTGGTCCTGCTGAAGAGGAAGAGGGTTTTGTTTTTATCATTCACTCTATTTTTCTTTTCTGTCCTCAGTTAAATACACAAACGTGCACATTGAAAGGTTGTGTGCCAACACGTATACTGCCATGAGGATTTAGTGATGCTGCCTCATCGTTGTCACCCTTCTCAGCTCATTATGCAGAGTGGTCTTTAAAAGTGGTAGGTCAAAGGAAAAAAAAAAAAATAGAGCTAAAAAATAAATAAATACACAACAAAGCAGAACAACATTATATACAGTAGATGCACGTGCATAGCAGCCCTGTACTGGTCATCCTTTACTTTTTATTCTCTTATTCTCGTAGAGCAACTCATTTGCAAAGTGTAAATCTTTGACCTACATTTCTGATCACAGTATGCCAGCAAACCAGTACACTCTCTCTCACGTACACACTCATGCAGAGACTGGGTCATTTCAGGTTCTACTCCCCACTCTTTCCAATGCAAAACAACTGTGTGTAACCACTTAAAAGACAAAACAAAAAAAACACAAAAAAACAAACAAACAAACAAAAAAAATAAACAGGAAGAACTGTAAAAATGTAGCAGTGAAAGGAGAAGGCGCGAGTAAACAGCAAGGGCCCTCAGTGAGTCCACCTCTACAAAGATCTGTTATCTCCAAAAGCATCCTCTTACTTATGATGCTGACTTCAGGTGCTTTAAAAAGCAAAAGAGACAGAAATCAAACAGATTCTGGGTGGTGGAGACCTCGGAGCAGCAAAAAATATGACAAACTAGGTTAATATGGCATCGTGATGACGGAAATTTGGGTTGAGGGCGAGAACATTGACAGACAGAGACACAGATGCTGACAGTCTAGCAGACAGACCAAGAGGCAGCCTCACAGACACTTTGGGCAGTCTCGGTATCCCGATCTTGCATTCACTCTCTCACTCTGGCTCCAAATTTCTTATTATTCATAAGGACAGAAGCTTCCTCCCTCTGTTTTCTATCCAAACAGAGATTACAAATCAGCAGTGGATGGAAGGAAAAAAAAGGAGAGACAGACTAAGCAAAGGGGTTGAAAGCAGAAGAAAAATGGGCTAAAATACTGGGAAGAAAAGACAGTGGAAGCACATGAACAAAAAACACAACCAAAAAAGACTTTAAATCACTAATAAGAAATAAGGAAGATAGGGAGATAAAAACAAAGAGCTAAAGTAAAAATATTTTGGAGAAAAAAAAAGAAAACATTTAACAGTGCAATTATCTCAGTAATCAGTTTGCCACTCTAATAAAACAAATTTTCTCCTCCGTGTAAAATATTGCTTCTCTCTCCCCTCTCACACCTTCATTTTGGTCCTCAGCAGTCTGACAACCTTCTCAGACAGCCAAATTTTCTTGGCTCGACCAACATGGAGGATTGTTTACATGTTTCAGTTATCAGAAGTATCTCCTCTCTGTCTCACAGTGCGGTTCAGGTATTAACAGATTATTTATCTTTGTGTGAAGAGCTCTCCACATCTGCAGAGAGAAGGATTATTAGATTTTAGCTAATGTGGCGGTCATAGAGAGATGCTTGCATGCAGTCCCTCAGCCACCAGCTCGTCGCCCGCGGACAATATTGCTCCTCGCCCTCCGTAAGGTCAAACGTTGATTGACTGAAAGGCTTGAACTGAAAAAAAAGAGGGGGGGAATGACCACAGCAGAGTTCAGCGCAAAAGTAATAAATTTAAAAGCTTTACATGTGGCCGACGATGCAACAGATCTACCGATGACAACGCTCCACAATGTCGATCCATCATTTGCATTAACTGTCCTCATCCCACCTCAGAAAGGTGATGTGCTCAGTGTGACTTTGGACATTTAATTGTGAACAGCAAATCATAAAAAGGAGCAATGAAAGCAAAAACAAAATTTAGGAAAAAGAGTGGCCAATATTCCGCTTACTCTTTATCATGCCTCTGAAGACGGCAGATATGCAGCAGCTAGCAAAGGTAGACGTGCATATGCAAAGCTCTGCATCCAGTGTCAACATAACACCACGGAAACCTTAAGGGAGTCCTGCTTTTTCACACGGGGTCAGAGGCTGTTTGACATAAAACCGCTTCACCCCCACAGGAAACGTTGATCCAATTATGAATTGCTATGGTGAGAGTTTCTGATGTAACGAGAGCCAAGCCAACTTTATTTATAAAGCACTGCCACTGACCAAAGTGCTGAACATAAAATACACTTTACACAACAAAAAGACAAATTCCAAAACATAAAATAAAAACCACAAAATAGAATTTAAGAATAAAATAAATAAATGAGATGAAGATAATAAATAAAAGTTATTAAAAGAAATTAAAAATTACAAGTTAAAACAACATCTACTGGGTTAAAAGCCTGGCAGAAAAGGTGGGTTTTAAGAAATTATTTAAAAATGGCCCAGGAAGAAGACTGTCTGATATTTCATGGTAACGCGTTCCACAAACTGGGGGCCACAACAGCAAACGCCCCATGAACCCCGAGCATCCGCCGAGAAACTTTGTATTCATACCATTGAACTGATATTATGCTTTTTTTTTGTTTGTTTTTAAATCATAGAGTGTAATTTTTATGTAATATATGAAATTTAAGAAATATATATATGTATATATATATATATATATATAGATAGATAGATAGATAGATAGATAGATAGATAGATAGATAGATAGAT
>JBAMYA010038131.1:0-15461 GCA_037176975.1 Arrhamphus sclerolepis | reverse complement strand
TATCTTGTACGATTATTGACTATTTAGTTTAATAATTGCCCTGTGCTATAGAAAACCGTTATTGGTTGAAATCAAGATAAGATGGAAACAAAATAAAACTACAAAATGTTCAGAACAAAATAGCAAAACAAAAGTAACAACATAACAGTAAAAGTTACTATTTAGTGTGATTTCCTCAGAACAAAGAACATATTGAGCTCAGAGACTGTCCTATACAGATGTGTGGAGTGATTTTCGACCTATACCCCTATTACCTGTATACATCTGTACAGAAATATATATTGTCCATTTTTATACTTATTCACATGTATGATTTTGCATTTTTCTATTTTTTGACTATTTGTTATTGCTGCTGTTGTAATAGGGATATTTCCAACAAATGGAATAAAAAAACTTCTTATCTTTTTGTTGTTGTTGTTGTTTGTCTTTTTCAACCAATACTTTGTGTTTTTGTGCTTTTTATATTGCTAAAGTTCAAAACCATTTTGAAACACTAATTCCATGTTCATTTGGTCTCCCAAACATATGACGAGCAGATTCATTGCCCCATAATTAACAGCAACAGCAGAAAGAAGGAAAACTGCAGAACAAGATCAGCTTTTCAATTATTTATTACCATTTGACTCCCAATAGACACACAAACCACACAATGTAATATTTGGCTCATGTTTATACTGTGATCTCATCTCCTCAAGCTTACATCAGCTGCTGCCTTTGACAAAAACAAGTGGCCCCATGGCACTGTGAACATTTATTACCAAATAGTAACCGTGCTATTTAACAACAAATTCCCTGATTTTGTGCAACTCAATCAATGCTTTCAACAATGCTTCAGAGGTCTCATATGTAACCCCAGTTCTTCATTTCTGAAGATTCCACAAGGACACCATGAGCCTCCATCTTAATAACTAAAATGGTGCATTGTGCACCATCGTGTGAAACCACCTAATGGTTTGAAAACAACATAGAGTCTGTCTACTTGTGTACACTTGGAGATCACAGTTAGCTATTTAATTTTTTCCATTTTATAGTTAAATACAGATTAGTGTTTATTGTAATATAGGATTCTCATAAGAATAAGAATAACTTGCGAATTAGGTTTTGATTGTTTATGTTTTTTTTTTCCTCCTTGAATTTGTGTTTTCTATGACATGTGTTTTTGCAGATAGAGTCAAATTCCTGCTACATTGAATGTCAGAAAAATCCATAACTGACACATAGAAATAGTAATAGTAAGAATGCATTTTCATGTAAAGTCTTTCTGACTGCTAAATCTAAAAAAAAAAAAGATCATGCATATAAAAGTAAAACAGTCACTGAGAATTTTTCCTGGGTTTGATTTCAATCACAACACCAAAAATGGGTGACAAGACAGCAAAACATTCCCCAGTGATTCCACAGTAACATACTTCCTTTCCTGTTTGAGGGTTCCAAGCACCCGATGTGAGAACTATGCAATGCCTCGTGACATAACTCTTGTTATTCCTTATTATATACAGTAGCATTAAAAAGTGTGTGAACCCTTTGCGCTTAATTGGTTTTGTTTAGTTCATCCATTTGTCAGAAAATGTTGATCAGTGCTTCATGTGTTTAAATAGCAAAGACACGTGTCCTTAATGAATATGCATTAAATATTAACAGTGCTGGATGACAAAAAATAAGCCAGTATTCTTCATTGAAGGTCTTCAGACATACATTCATTCATTTTATGTGAGACATGGTTCACATCGGCAAATGCTTCTCATGAACAGCAAACCCAAAATGCTTGTGTGTCTTATGTGCACAGCCTAAAATTAGCTTTTGTTGAGTCCGTGGGTTCTCCTACTTTGAGCTCCAGTATGCTGAATCTTTAATGTTTATGCTAAATAAAGATTCTATTGTCTGACAGTTTAAGAACATCATATTTGTGACTCAGATGAAGGTCAGATCACATTTTCTGTTGAATCAGTCCAGAAAACAAATCACTTCCAGGGGTTCACATACTTTTCCATATTTCCTTTAAGACTTTATCACCAGTAAGTTGATTAATTGGTTCGAGCCTACATTACTTTTGTATTTAAATAGCTTAAATGATAGCCAAGTAGTAAAAGCTCTGATGAATTATTCAAAATTTGAAACCTTTATACAGCAGCCCACATAAACTGAGAAAGTGTTCTGGGTGGTGTGTATGTTTTTGCTTTTCCTTTGCAGTTTTACTTTCTTTTAATTTCTTGATAATTGCAGTATTTGACATGAGAATTTGACAAGTCCTTGCACTGTGGGGAAATAGAAAAAAATTTCCTTTGTTCTCCTCTTGTTTCTATAGCAACATGAATGACAGGGAGAAGGACAGGCTGCCGACTGTAATTAAAACACCCCAGGAAGTACCCAACCTTACTTTTTAAAGTATGGTTGCATTCTTTACTGGATGAAATGTACAATGGAAACTTCTAATAACAACAGAAGTGCAGGAAATGGGAGAGCACCTGTAATCAGTGCAACAAAACCATCACAAATCAACAGTATTTACAAAGGAGCAAATCCCATTTTAAAATTTCTGTGAAAAGGAGCTATAAAAGAACCCTTGAACACCTGAGCCTTCAAAGAAATATCATGAGACATAATGGGAGTAACTTCAGTAGTACACTGAACACAAATTAAAACACAGTTGCAGCAGAGCTACAAAGGTGTATCTAGGAAATCAAGCAAAATCTATACATCCTGTAAGAGAATGCAAATAACACCACAATCCATTCCTCATGCAACTGCACAGAAATAAACAAACAGTTAATTGCTTTTGACTTGGCACAATGATTATCTTCAGGAACTGGTGTTTCACTGATTCCTCAGACTGCTGCAAACGACACTGTCCAAAGACATTTTCCAAGAAAACAACTGAACACAAGCAGGGTAGAACTGTATGATTAGACTCTGCTTAAGGAAATAAATCACATTTTCTAGATCACTGGCAGGAAAGACACTTTCTAACATAAGATTGAATACAAACACACTGCAGCAGTCACCAATGAGTTTTTAAGACTGAATCATTTGTTTTGCATATAAACAGGAATAATAAGAACTTTACTTCCCATTTGCAGAGATGATTGTAGGACCGCTACATTATTAAATGACAATCTCTTTCCATTATTTGTAATTAAAGACATAATCATTCATTTCCAAACTCTCCTTTGATATTTTTTGAAGTCAAAGAAAAGCTCCAACAACTGTAAAAAAAACACAAAACAAACAAACAAAAAAAAACAAAAACAAAACAAACAGCAGTCTCATCCTGTTCCCCATGTCTTTTTTTTCAAGCATTTCAAGGTCAACTTTCAAACTTTTCCAGTGATTTTGAGTTGTGGTAGATTACGTTATTGTAACGCTGGCAAGGCGTGAAAGAACAGATTGTCAGAGTGTTTTGGAGAACTCAAAACTCAGGGTTGAGTGGTGAGCACCGCTCGCGATGTGGAGAGGATGGTCTCGGCACTTTCCGCCTCCTGGAGTGCTTCCGCTAAGGTCTGGGCATTTTTGTTTTCTTTAGGGAAACAAGGAGATCGGATGTTCCGGCAAGCGTTTTTAAAGACTCAGCAAGAATAAGGGATAGACAACGTCTTCAAACCCGTTAGTCCAGCGCTGTCTGCTCCTCTCTCAAGGGTCTGTGACATCCACCATCAAGAAATCCAATTGCAATGAACGATCGCAGCCGTATATCCACACTCAAGTTCGTCCAGTAATAATCCACAACTCTGGTGAAGGCGCGGCCAAGGTGACACTGGTTCATAACTGTAGCAACCCCTCCATAATGTACACCGTCTCCCACAGTTTACGCCACCGCCATTGACTCTCTTTTTTTTTCTCTCACGTTGCCTGTTCCTGTTCATTAATAAAAAACGGGCGACGTCATTACGCTCAGGTAAGGGCCAATAGAGGCGGCCGATCGTACAGAGTACAGGGCAGACGCACGTGAAGTGTATGCTGCTTAATGACACTTGTTGTGATGTTGTGAAAGAAGAGAGCGAGAGAGAGAGAAGAGAAAAAAAAAATACATGGAAGCAAAAGACAAAAAATAGCTACCACTACAGCGTTGCAAGGCGGACATGTTGGCGGAGTTGCTCGGGAGTGAGTCCTTGTAGGAACGCATGGAGAGCTTACTTCCTATGCAACTAGAGCAACGTGGCTAGCCCCGTCTGACATGCCACTGAATGTCTTCGCCAAATGTGCCCAGACTTTCTCCATTGCGACGGCTATTCAGCTTTTCTCTTTCAAATGTCTCTGATGAGCGCTGTCCGAACCCCCACTCTAGCGCTGTGATCAGTGTACCCAGGTCCCCCTCTTCCTCTGGGGCCTTCTCCAAGAATACCTGCTGCGCTTGGCCTTCCAGGGCAAGGACCAGATGTGTGGCAGCTTCATCTGTTTTCCAAATAGGATATGCCGCTGCAATCCAGGCCTGCTTAAGGTATAACTTCAGCTGGTTTGTGCCGTCATATTTCTGCAGCTTGATGGCCGCTTTAGTGGCAGTGTCCTGCTGCTCAGCATCGGTGAACTGTTGGGGCCCAGTGGGGATGTGGTTGCCACAATCCTTTGCTGTTTGTTGACGGCGTGACCACAAGCCACCGGGATTATCAGGGTGGCTGGGTGTTCTCCCCTTTTCAGCTACCCACCTGGCAAGGTGTGAAAGGATGGACACTCCAAGTCTTTGAAGAACTCCGAACACCAACTTTACATGACTTTAGAGGGTATAATTAAATGTTACACCCATCTCAACTATGGTACGCCAACAAACAGAATACACGGTGCTGAAAATAAGCAACAAATCCAACTACACGTTCTAACAACTATGGAAAATGCAAAACCACACATGTAACACTTAACAACAGAAAAGTCTGAGGGGAAAATGACCTCCCACAAGTCCTTGTGCCACCTCATGTGACAGCACCACTACTTCGTTATATGAATACATATACTTGAATCAACTGTCATTAAATGTCACGTTAACTAGGAGCAGTCGTATCTTACTGTGTCTTTGGTGTGGTTGTTACATGTGAAAGCACACTGATCACATGGAAGCGTTTTTTTTTTGTTTGTTTTTTTTCACCCAACATTAACTATTTTATGAGACTGACATTTGTTATGCAAGAAGTTAATCATTTTAACACACTGAAAACACAAGATTATAAGCATTTTCAAGTATTTCAAGCACCTATAGAAATCCTGAAAAAAGAAATCTCTGCATTTTTGAAACACCTAAAGAGGGTGTGTTTTCTAGGTTTATGTGATAGCTTTGAAGTAGGATATAGACACAGCTTTGCCTCTGTTGCAGGTCAAAGATCAGCAAAGGCATCTAAAATCAATGTTGTGTATGTAAGTAATACTGGTCTGGTGTGTGATCTGTCTTAGATGCATCTATAATCGACATTCTCTGTCATCACTCTGGTATAATGACAGCTGTAAACTTCAGTTCATGTTACTAAGCTGACCCAAGGACATCATCATGTCCTACTGGGTCAGGGAGGAGTGAAAATGTTGATCCAGCACTTGTAACTCTCATGGATCACAATCACATGCTGACATGCTGTGAAATCAATATGAAGCCGAGTATCAAGTCATGAGAGGCAGCAATCAGCGGCCTGATCAGGATTGGGTCGGGTGCCATCTTTATACATAATTCTGTTGACGCACAACAGCACCAAAAGCTAAAAGGCGTGCAAGATTTACTGGACCAATTTTACGCTACAAGGAAAGACAATTTTGTTCATGAAATGTTTCCAGTGGAGTGTAAAGTTTTCAGAAAGACAGAGGCAGCTTGAGGTTTGGTACACAAGCTGAAATTACTTTCCATATCACAATCTTATGAAAAGTAAAGACCTGTACAATCCTACTTGAAAAGAAACTCTGAGTGAAAATCTGAGTGCACTTGAAAGCATGAGTCATATAAATGATCATAAATGTGCTATTGCATTAAACAATACAAACAGAAAACTATAATGATGTTTATTTTATTTTTTTTTAACTGTAAACAAAAACCGCTTCAGACTTTGTGTACTTCTGAAATACTTGTGCTTTCTATTTGGAAAGACATACAGTCATGTGCAAAAGATAACACACCACCTTGGTTTGTTTTTGTGTTCGCACATGTATGTGTGTTACAACATTATAAAAAAAAAAAATCTGATCATCGTGGGTATTAGGCAAATAAAACTACAGACAAATAAAGGCACATACAAGTATATATATCTATATTTATATATATAGATATAGATATATATTTTTTCTTTCTTTTTTTGGCTCACTCAGCCATTATTTCACCAATCATAATGGAACAGCAACAAGATATGTGCCAAATGGATGAGGATTTGGAGACTGCATCTCAAGTATCTGCCAGCTCAAGATGCAGCAAATTATCAACAAGCTCAATGGCTGTGAGAGCTCGTGCTAAGGCAGAAGCGGCTCGTGCTAAACAGAAAGCAGAGATGTTAAAACAACAAGCCATACGTCAAGCAAGTTTGCATGAACTGAAGATGGAAAAGGCTGCAGCAGCTGCAAACACAGAAGCAGAAGTGTTGGAATCGGCTGCCCAGGAGGAACATGAACAGATAAATGCACTGCATCAACCAAAATCAGGCCTCATCTGAACACCCTGGTAAGAATTATGCAGTACAGAATCCAGCTCCACACCATACTTTCCCATTAAGGGGGATTATCGAAGTATTGAATGTATTGAACATGGCCACAGTCTCACTCTTGGAGGCAAATCCACCCTTGTGTCCTCCCACATCAGCGTTCCAGCCAGCCATAAATGGTGGTAAAGTGACACAGCACAGTGATAAACAGTGTGATGCAATACCAAGTGAAATAAGTGACTATTCATTTGAGGAGCTAACACCACAGTACTCATATGAAAAAGGGACCAGGTGGAACTCAATCCATGCACTTGACACCACCAGTCCTCTGAGGAAACCGCCTCTGAATATCCACAGGAATCCTAGCGGCAACCATTAGCTTCCTCAGTCCAACTCAGCTTATTCTACTTTCAACAACTACCCACCTACTCCAACGGCCACAAACAATGACATCACAAAATACCTGATGCGACGAGAAATGGTGAACTCGGATTTGCTGAAGTTTGATGATAAACCCAAAAACTACTGGGCCTGGAAAACATCCTTTGGAAGTGCCATTGAAGATTTAAACCTCTCTGCAAGAGAGGAACTAGAATTGCTTTGTAAATGGCTTGGACCATCATCTTCTGAACAAGTTAAAAGGATCAGAGCAGTACACATTCACAGTTCACTTTCAGGGCTCCAGATGGCATGGCAAAGACTGGAGGAAGTTTATGGCACTCCAGAAGTGATCGAAAATGCACTCCTGAAAAAAGTAGGTGATTTTCCAAAAATCACAGCAAAAGACAATCACAAAAGACAATCACAAGCTGAGAGATTTAAGGGACATCCTTATGGAGCTTGACGCCGCTAGAGCAAATGGATACCTACCTGGCCTTTCATATCTCAACACTTCACGTGGAATCAGTCCCAGAATCGAGGAAACTGCCACATAATCTACAAGAGAGATGGCTCACAGAGGGGACGCATTACAAAGAGCAACACAGAGCATAATATCCGCCATTCTCAGTGTTTGTGGATTTTGTATGTGAACAATCCAAAATGTGCAATGACCCCAGCTTTGCCAGCATCATAGCAACAACCTTGTGCACTTCGAAGCAAGAACAGTGAGAACTGTGGTCAGAGTCACTGGGTGAGCTTGAACACCTTCATATTGAACAACCTTATGTGTCTATTTCTCTTTGTTCCACAACACACAGGGAGCTTTGTGTTTTCTGTGATGCTTCCACCATGGCAATATCAGCAGTTGCATACCTGAGAACAACAGATGAGACAGAACATTTCCATACAGGGTTCATCATGGGTAAGTCAAAGCTGGCTCCACATCCTCCACACACCATCCCACACCTAAAGCTTTGTGCCGGTGTCTTGGCTGTTGAGATGGCAGACTTGATTGCTAGTGACATTGATATTGATATCTACAAAGTTACCTTCTTCACAGACAGCCGGATTGTGTTGGGCTATATCCACAATACTAGTTGGAGATTCTATGTGTATGTTACAAACAGAGTCACTCATATCAGGAAGTCCACAAGTCCTGATCAGTAGCATTTTGTGAGCACAGAAAACAACCCTACAGACCATGGGACACGCCCAGTAACAGCAGCCATGTTGAAACACACCATTTGGTTAAAGGGCCCAGCCTTCTTGGCCAGAGAGACCTGCCCACAGCCAGAAACCTTTGAGCTCATACATCCTGATTCTGATACAGATGTGCACCCACAGATCACAGCATTTGTTACTAAAACTGTTGAAGGTGAGCTCAGTTCACATTGATTTGAGCGTTTTTCTAGATGGAAGACTGTATGTAAGGCCGTGGCCAAGCTACATCAAGACAGCTGATAGGACACAGGCACAGACAGTTGTTGTTAAAGCTGCTCAAAGGGATACATTTTCCTGAGGAAATAAGGAACCTATCGAAAGGTGTTGTGGTCCCAAAATCAAGTCCTCTCAAGAAACTGAGTGCATTTCTTGAGGTGGATGGTGTGTTGAGAGTGGGAGAACGCATGTCTCCTTCTGAAGGACCCTGGGAAGAGTAAACACCCCATCATTATTCCCCCGAAAGCATCACATATCCACCTTGTTAGTATGGCACTACCATGAACAGGTTGCACACCAAGGTAGACATCTTACGGAAGCTGCTCTCCGCTCTGCTGGCCTGTGGTAGGTTGGAGGAAAGAGGTTGGTGTCAGGTGTCATGCATAAGTGTGTTATTTGCAAAAAGTTAAGAGGAAGAACAGAGATACAAAAGATGTCAAGTTTACCAGAAGAACGAGTTGGCCCAGGTCCTCCATTCACTAACGTTGGTGTTGATGTTTTTGGCCCATGGACCATAAGCTCACGACGAACCCAAGGCGGTCTTGCAGAGAGCAAACGCTGGGCTGTTATTTTTACTTGTATGGTCACAAAGGCTGTACATATTGATGTGGTTGAGT
Organism: Arrhamphus sclerolepis; assembly: GCA_037176975.1. Classification (NCBI taxonomy): domain Eukaryota; kingdom Metazoa; phylum Chordata; class Actinopteri; order Beloniformes; family Hemiramphidae; genus Arrhamphus; species Arrhamphus sclerolepis. Next base: position 6,427 of record JBAMYA010038131.1, on the reverse strand, counting down.
CAATGTCCACCTCCAGCTTCATGAATGCTCTGAGGAGATTTATGGCGATCCGTGGACCAGTTCGCCTCTTCTGTCCTGACCGAAGGACCAACTTTGTTGGAGCTTGCAGAGAACTGCAGTTAAAATCCAAAGACCCTGAACTGGTGACTTACCTGCAGGATCAAGACAGCACCTGGACCTTTAATTCTCCTCACTCATCTCATATGGGAGGGGTATGGGAACGGTTAATTGGTGTTGTTCGGAGGATTTTGAACGGCCACCTGCTTAAGGTAAATGTTTCCAATCTGTCCCATGAAGTTCTTGTCACTCTCATGTCTTACATTACAGGGATCATCAATGTCTCTTGTCCCTGTATAATCTGAGCCTGACATGCCAACAGTTCTCACACCTTCCATGCTTTTAACACAGAAAGCTGAGGCTGTCTCATCACCCCCAGGAGATTATGACCTCAAAGACCTCTACAGCAAGCAGTGGAAACAGGTTCAGTCCCTGGCTGATATGTTTTGGAAACGCTGGCATCAGGAGTCACTGGTATCGCTTCAGCCTAGGGGGAAGTGGCAAATGGACAAACCGGACTTAGAACAAGGAGATGTCATGCTTCTCAAAGATGCTCAAGTCAAGAGAAATGAATGGCCAATGGGTGTTGTTGCAGACACTACTCCAAGTACAGACAAAAAAGTTCACAAAGTGGACATTAATATAGTTAGGCAGGGTGTTCAGTGTTCGGCTTGGGAAACGTGCTTGTAAGTGTCACAGTTACAGTGTATATTTTTTAAGATGTTTTAGGACTGTGTAGCCTGTTAGGTAAAGGATATGTTTGTTATGTGAATTGCTGCAACCCGCATATACATGCGTTTTTCCATATACCTTAGCATTGAGCTAATGCGTTTTTCGTGTAGTGATGTTTTGAACTTCTGAGACTAATGTGTGTGTATGTATGTGTGTTTAGTTTACAGTGATCTTCAAGTAAAGACTTAAAATGGATTTTCTGAGTCTTTCCATGCTTGGGACCTGTTATCTATCTGGACAGCTGGTAGCGGGGCAGAATAATTTCATATTTGTGAGCAGTAGTCTAGATTTCAATACAAGAAGTTTCGGATAGTCACACAAGAACTGGAATTTCATTGTCAAGTATAAAAAGAGCACTAGAAATTTGTATGATATTGGTAACATGTTTTTTTGAAGATCCACTATGAAATAATAACATTTCATTACTATGATATTGCAAGAAAACAACTCACTCACTTCAGCTTTAGGCAGGCTTACTGTATTGTATTGTATAACCAATTTATTGTAATATTCTGAGCTTGTTACTTAAATGTTACACTGTGTTCAGAGGTGAGAGGGCTGTTAATTAGATCATAAGAGATAATTACACTGTACACACTTCAGATTCTTTAAATTTAAAGAAGCAGATCAGTGAAATATTATTGACAGTCTAAATGACATATAGGAGATCACAGAATTCTTACTACAGCCATAAAAAAAACATGAGACTTGAATGGGCCTCTGGATTTTACAGTTTTCCAGCGCCTTTTTTCCAGTTTATCTATCTAAATATGAACTATTTCCACCTTAGTATGTGAACGAGTGTTCAATTATATATTAAGATGAGCAGGTTCTTAAGATATTTGCTAGATTATCCTGATTTATTATTTCAAAGCATTGGATGGAAAACCTTCATCCAACCAAGCAACCCAAAGTAACCTGAGCACACTTAGTAAGGCTCACATATGTTCACCTTTATCCAAGTTAAATTTAATAAATGAACTCACTATTTTGTTCAGTGATCGTAAGACTGAGTGAGATTAATAGATGTCACATGAGATGATGCTGCGATGTGGTATGTAAGTGAACAGACTATCCCCATATGGCATCTGAGACTATTGCTTATCTTATCAAGACTGATGTTTCTGTTGTTCTGGTCTCACAGTAACACATGAAATGAGCAGCACATGTTAGCAATGCATTACATGGTGGGGGAACAAAATTAGTTAAAATTACACACCCCTTACATTAATATGCAAGGAAGTCATGCTCATTTCCTATTTGTCAGACCACTGTGCATTTTACCAGGGTGACCATTGGCCCTAGAAAACTATAATAACTAACACGAGAAATTATGATATGGGCAGGTTTTACATTGTGTTTGGGCTGGAAATTGTCAGTAAGATCTGGCAACCCTGCAAACCTCGAGTGGAAAACCAAGCTGCAAGGTGATTGGAGCTTTGGAGTCCTGAGGTGGATGCTCAAGTTAACCGGCCAGCCACAGGATGCCTGAAGAACTGGAGACTTTCAGTTGGCAAACTGTAGAAGATCATTTGTGCACAGGAAGGAATGTTGGTGGATTTTCCTCAGTGCTTGAAGGGCCACTAACATCAAGTTTTCCAAGAAGAGCTCTCCTGCTCCAATCCCTCAGTGGGGGAATCCTGGCAGGCTCCTGCTGTCAGAGGACTGTTTGGAAAGACCCAAATGTAGATTCACAGAAGGCAGGATTACAAAGAACAGGAGTGCTTTTGTCTGAAACAACAAACCAAAGTGCTGCAAGGCAGGAAATCCTAACTGCCCATGTGCAAATCCATATTTTAAAAAAAAGAAGAAAAAAAAAGAAAACACATTGAGCATAACAGAATGAAGAATCTAAGATAGAGGAAGCAGGTTGGCGAATCAGGCAAATAACTCAAAATATATGAGTAATTGAGGATTTATAAAGTGACACAAGAAAGGTTTGGAGAAAAGCAAACATAGCAAGCAAAGCTGTCAGGGCTGCAAATCGATGGAGAAATTCTGAACCATACAGAAACACAAAAGACCATTTTAAAAATGACATTTTCTCAACAGAGTGACAGAATCATTGTCCATCACGACAAACTGGCTAATTGACTCTCTTGTGCCATTGCTTCAGTGCCCACATAGACTATCATCCTAAAGGATTACATTCCACCGTGATGTAAGACTGTCTGAAAGAGGTTGTGAGCTAAAACTGGTCTCCTTTGTTTAAAAGCCCATGGATCAGTACCAAAGAACTCAAGTGTCGGCAAGCCTTATGCTGATTTTTGTCCTCTTCCCAACAGCCTGACTGGAACGTGTTGGTGAAGATACATTTCTATCACCATGACTTACATCCACATATAATCTTGACAACATCTACATCCTGTCTTGAGCTTGACACATATTGTTGAGGAAGGCTGGCATCAACAGAGTGATAATGAGAGGGAGTGGGAGGGAAGGAGGGACATTTTCTTAGATGCTGTGCCATCCCTTTATAATCATTTCATTTCTTTTCCTCTTTTCACTCCGTTGCCTTTCAAAATCAGCTCTTCCTGTCTCCCTCTCTCTCTCAACTCTCACTTCTGCTTTCTTCTCTTTCAAAGGGCTTTTATCCAGTTCCCACCTTGCATCTCTTCATTAGGACAAGTCTGAGCACTCTGTCTCTCCTTTTCTATCATTTACTTTCTTCCACTTTTTAAAAAACACTCAGATGAAGGCACTTTAAATATCTTTCTCCCCACTAAATTTTGCATTCTCACTTGGTAAAGTGTTTGTTACAACTGTTTTTTTGTTTTTTTTTAAGGCTGTGGAGACATTTGAATTATCCCCAGTGAAGCTTTTTAGGGGTTTCAGTAGTAGTTCAGATCAAAACATCTAAGAGAAGCTTGAATGTATAAAAAGCCACAATGCCTGAAAAGACTAAACCCTAGAAATATATTATGCCAAAAAAGCATAAAAAAATAGGAGCTCTCTGAGGACTTCAAAAGGTGGAACCAAAAAGTTTGTAGTTTCTCCTTTAAAGAAAAAACAGCCAGCAAAAACCAGCTGGATGCTGACAGTCAAAAATATGGCAGACGGGTTTTTTTATGCTAAAGATCATCTTGACAGCACAGGTGGTTGCATTTTAATAAGTTACCCTCAGATTTTATGGCTCTTATATGGCTGCTATTCCAGAGATGAAGCCTTGTGCATACCAGCTTGGTTTAAGAGTACCCCTGATAATAACAGAAATGTAAGAAACAATTCCATAGTAGGTCAAGAAGTGTTTGAACAATGGTATAGTTTACCTCCATTTTCAAGGCTGATCACAGCTCATTGGCTCCGTGTGGCCCGTTCCCTCATTACTTGCTGACAAATGAAGCAAATAAAAAATCTGAAGATGATAATAAGCTGGCATTTGGCAGCTCTTTGACTCGATTTACTGATATGAAATCCAAGGGGATCTCAATGCAAGTGAGGGCAAATCTACCCTTTGGTACATTGAAAGAAAGAAAAAAGTGAGCTCAATAACATTAAAAGACCTGAATGGTCACAGAATCCTTTTCAAAAACCACAACATCAAGAGAAGTCAATATAAAATCAAGAAATGCTTTCATAGATGTAAATACAAAAGGCTTACAGCATGGTGTAAACCACTGGTAACATTCAAGAACAACAGGAACCCATGAGACTTCCTAACATATAAAAAATCCTTAACCCTAACCCCCTCATGTTCTGGAATCTCATTCCTGAGACAAACAAAACTAGGATAAACTTAGAAATGAATAGAAAAGTCTGGAGATGGAAAGAAACAATACCAGCACATCATGTGTCAAAAGCGGTGGAGGTTAGGGTTCTAACATGAGCATATAGAGCTGTGAAACACATGAATCACATTGTGGTTGTTTTAATTCAAATCTATTGTGCTTTGGAAAGGGAAGATCATAAACACTGTCTCAATGTCCTACACCTAGTACATCTTGGAGTAAATTGAAGAAACTAGTTCATTTTTGTCTTTACAAAACTCTTTAGGCACCCAAACTATATGACTGGGGTACAGGATATTATAAAGCCTGGGCTGATTTTTTTTTCCTTGTACACATAATGATATGAATTTCAGGGATACAAACAGCTCGCTTTTCGGTGACTGGATTTTTCATGACATTTTGGGTAACTTCTCTGGCTCATGCAGATCTAAAGAGTTTTTTGGGGGTCGGGAGGGGTCCCGACCAATGCACTCTGATAGTAAATGAAACACAGGCCAAAGTTTCTCTGTCACATACATTGACATTGTTTGTTTATATGCTGGATGGCCAATCTGCCACTGTGATTGGCTAAGTATAATCTCTCGTGAAAACTGGGGATTTTTGTTGCTTTTAGTCTAATATCAAGAGTTTTACCTGTCAAATGCATTTTGGATTATTTTTGTTGGCTCTGCATTGAAAAGGTTCATTATTTATAAAGTATGTCTATTGTAGCCTATCCTTTTTTTTCATCCATCAAAAGACGTTACTGTTAATATTGGGGCCTGAGCAAGTTCTAGATTAGTTCAGACAGTTCAATTTGCAAATTCTACTGCAGCTCCCTGACATGTAATTCTGATGGTTTTCGCCAATGCAATCACTAAATACATTACAAAATAATGCACCTTGATATTAACTGTGTCATTCTGTTTCATGTTGCCTCATGGCTTTGCTGATTGGTAGTGGTGCCAAAGTGAAATGTGCAGCAGGTCTACATTAACGTTAAGCCTATTGTACAAAGTAAAGGATTACTGCCGGACATTAAGGCACACAAAGTGTTTTTAAAGATGTCATGCAAACTTTTCTACCTGACATTAGTCTGACTCTGCATCAATTTTCATTTCTTTGGGAGTAACACCAAGATAGATCACATCTTTGACCTTTGACTCCAGCTATTTAAAATGTTTCTCCAGCAGTAGCTACATTTCATTTTCAAAGTTACTCATTAGGTGCGAGTGACAGTCAACTATCGTTATTAGCTAAATCAAAAGCCTTCCAAGTAGCAGACATGAAGTAATTTTAAATTTGAGTTGGTTGTCATCTTTTTTTTTCCTAAGACTGAACCATAACGTGTAAATTCTAAAAAAAAAAAAAAAATCAAAACAATGCAAGAAAAAGAAGAGGAAACTAAATACTTCATATAGAACTGTGGTAATTGTTCACCATTCTGTCGGTGCATTCTTATGAAAATTTGTTTTTATACAATGAAATTTCTTTCTCCTCCTTTCTCCTTTCTCTCTACATGCACCAGCAGTGAGAAATATTATCAGACATATATAATGTAGACCGTAACCTAAAACAGATTTATTCGACCCTGTGGCAACAGCAGCCATTTCTGTCGACTCAAGTTCATTGCAGTTGTAGGGCTGTATACCGTACATTTGTAGCTTATTTGACAACATTTTGAGCGGTTATAAATCCTCTAACAGGAAACCTGGTGAGCCGACAGAAGAAAAAAAAGTATGTATGTATAGTCATTTGTTGACAGCAAAATGTATGATATAGTAACTAGGGCCTATAACAAATTCATATAAATCTAATTAGACATTGTATTCCAGCAGTCATTTTCTCTGTAACAAATAATATTGAACTTGAATTGTGAGATGTGTGCTTCTGTTTACCACCCCTTTTTGCTCCTGTATATGAAAGGAAAT
>JBAMYA010038120.1:0-15463 GCA_037176975.1 Arrhamphus sclerolepis | reverse complement strand
TCTGAAGGGTTAAAAATGAAAAAGGAAAGGATTTTCTTTATATCTTTAGAGAGAACTGATGTTGATTTAAAAAAAAAAAAAAGACAAGAATTATTAATTCAAAAAACAAAAAATTATGCAGTAAAATTTGTACAAATCATTAAAAATCTAAAAGATAAGCTCAGAAATGTTGGTAGGCATTTTTGGCCAAGAACAAAAGGGTGGAAAAAAAATGAACAAAGCCAGAGAGTTAAACCAAACAGTGGTATGGAAAAACCTTTTAAGAGAGAAATAAGCTTGAGGAGGACCTGGTCCATGAGGGGTGGAATAATGGAGCACATCGTTAAGTTTACAAAGTGCTAACAATTAATGACTGTGGGTTGAGCTGAAGGAAAGAAGAGGAGGAAAGGAGGGGAGAGAAGAGATATGAAGGCCACTACTCCTGCAGTGCAGATCTATAGAAGCGTGCCAAAAACAAGGCCATCTGTAAGACAAGCCTGCTATCATCTTGGCTTTAAACATTCCTACAACTGTAGCAATGACCTTTGGCCCTAATGCACAATCATTTAGACTATTAGTTCTGCTAAGTTTTAGATTTGCTTTTAAAAATTGAGGTGGTTTCTGCCTCCTACACCCAGACTGGTAGCCAGTTCCATAGTAATCCCTTCCTGTTTGAGATCAAAGACAATAACCTCAATTTTATTATATATAATAACAAAGTCTACTGACTTCATGGATAAATACAGCTATGTATCACTACCATAGCAAAGAAAATGGATGCCCTGGTTCTGGACAACATTTGCCATGGGTAGCACATAGACAGTAAACAGGATTGGTCCAGGATCAGTGAACCCTGTGGAACGCCATTATAACATGAACAAACTGCAGTCTGTTAGACAGATATGGTTTAAACCAGCTGGTTTTATGATGTATTCTGAACTGGCTTGCAACTACCTACTATCTACTACTTTATTTTTAGATATAAATGGGAGGTTAGATATTGGTCTATAATTTGCTAAAACAAAACGACTGGATCAAATGTTGTTTTTGTTTTTGAGTAAATGTTTAATTATTGCATCTTTACAAACATGTTATACATATCTTTGCATTTGCACCCATGAGAAAACTTTACTGGGTATCTGAGATGGGGGTTGAGATAGCAAAAAGAAAAGTAGTCTCACACAGCAAATTCACCAGGAAACATAATATTATGGGTGTGACGTCACAGAGTTAATGGTATCCAGCACCTATCAGTGTCGTTTTCAACATCCGGGCATTTGGGCATTCGTGCTTATTGGAAGAATTGGACGGCCGCCATTTTATATCACTCGCATGAAGAATGAGGAGGAGAGATCAGCATGATGGTGCGAAAGTTTGCTGTGTTATTGTTAATTTGCAGTAAAATGTGCTTATATTGTCATATAATTTCACATTTTTGAGGCACATGGAAACGTTGTGGTATCATTAATGAGTGAGATGCCTGCGTTGTAGTTGCACAGAAAGCAGATATGCTCAGACGTAAGCAATGAGGATAACCTCGACGGTTCGCTGTAATTTTTTTTTTTTTCTTTAGCACGATGTGCTAATGTTAAGCAAGCAAAACTCTTAAAAAAGAGTTTAGAGCTCCTTTAGTTGATAAAATGTATTTTTAAATGGTTTGCTACAAACTGCGTTTCAGCTGACAGGGTTAAGTTGTCTGTTATGCGCGTGCTGTCGGCTAACTAATGCTACTGTTAATAACTTAATATCACTGCATCAATTGGAATTGTGTTGGTAAAGTAACGGTAATATATACCACTGCTTTTTATGGCTTTTAACATATGGTTTGATTAACGTAGCCTTATTTACTGGCTGTTTTCTGCACCACCACTAATGTTTTAATTGTATCTTCTTGCCTTGTAGCAGTCTGCATCATTACCAGGGTCCACATTCAAAGCCTCTGAAGTGAAGTGGAAGAAAATGGTTAACTTTTAAGTTACCACAGTGCAAATGTTTAGGTTAGATATTTTACAATGTGTATGTTGAAGTATCTCAGGAACGTGTTTAACCCTGTATCATGTTGACCCACCACTGTGTAACTCCAATGAACAGTGAAAAAAACAGGTTAAACCAATAACAATTTTATTTTAGATTATATTAAGTATTTAGAAAAGAGACATACAATACATTTATAATTCCAACATTCTATTTAGTTCTAGTTTCACAAACACATTTTTTTTTTATTTAACTTGCCCCATTTTCTAATATTTCCAATGTTCTTCACATGATGGACAGAATAACTATGTGCTTTCTGCCAATGTAAATATTGCATCTCACGCGGGAGGTACTGGTTTTACTGTTCTCTTGGGAAGGACAGACCTGGGGCCTCTTTCAGAAAAAATTACGTAGATTCCATCCTGAAAGACCTCTAGCGTCAAAAAGTTAGAATTTTCATACGCAAAACAGGGATTCCAATTTATAAAACCCTACGTATGCACAGCAGCAAGTAAGTTCCCTTCACAGGTCACAGCTGCACGTCAACAGTTGCTACAAGGCTCCGCCTACTGCCCTGCCCTCTTTACACGCCCACATTCAACCATAAATGATCAATGCAAAGCACCTCATGAATGTCAATGTGTATTTAAATGAGCAAGCCAATCAATGTTATTGGTCAAAATGGTAACCATGGAGACGACCAACCACGCTCCAAGCGCATGTGCGTCTGGAGGAGGACGGATGCTGATGAATGATGTTCTGGAAAATCAGAGAGAAACAGTTGATGAAGTGAAAGAAATTGAAACAATACTGAATAATTAGTGTGACGTTATGTCTGCTGTCAAACGCATTTTCAAGGACTCATTAAAGAATGAACCTTATTGCTGTCTTAAATGTGACATCATCATGGAGTCGTGCTCCGTGGTGAAACTCCTCCTGAGACCCCCAGGATGGTCTCATATGCAGCTGTGTGCTATGCAGAGGTCTGTATCCATGTGATGTCTCATGTTACCATCAGAAGTCACTAAAATCCAGTCTAGAAAACCTCGCAGGAGCATTACGCATGATTACACGTGTGGTCCAAAGATTTCGGAAGATTGGGAACTTTTTAACGCACAGACATTTTTCATAGATCGACTTTTGTGAGGAATGTTGCGACCGCAAATTTCACCCTGCGTCACGCAACATTTTCTTATGTAACAGGTTTTATAAATGAGGCCCAAGTCCAGACATCCTGACCTGGTCCAGACGTCCTGACCAGGTCCAGACTTGGTCCAGACGTCCTGACCAGGTCCAGTCCTCAGGAAGTTCTGCACTTGTGTGTTGTTCTGTGTTCAGTCCTGCAGCTTTTCTTCAGACTGTGGTACCAGAGGTCTCCACGCCCACCACCCCAGAGACTGCCTGTACCACCTCAGAGATTGGAGCGTGACCCGTCTGCACCTGCTGCTGCAGGTGAGGACACCTGGGGGCTCCTGAAAAGCAGCTAGAAGTCCCAGAGCTGACAATGTGTCTTCCTCAGTATTACAGAATGTCCCCTTCCTGGGTGGAGCCGGCCGGCGGCGGCTCACCTGACATCAGTCAGACAGGTGAGCTTCGTCTTTTTTAACCTGTAGAACCTCTGGTCTCTCAGGTTGATTGACAGCTGTGTTTCTGTTCCAGCAGAGTGTTCAGTGATGGAGCTCAGAGATGATGGTGGCAAGTTGGAAGAGCCATGTGGACGATCAGCACCACCAGAATACAGAGGATACTGCCAGTATGACCACAGACCCCAGTTTAATCCCAATTAACCCCAGTGTAATCCCATTTTATCCATCCATTAACTCCCTCTTATCTGATGTTGGGTCGTGAGGGCAGCAGCTTGAGCAGGGAAGCCCAGACGCCCCGATCTCCATGCCTGGAACACCTCTCGAGGAGGCATCCAGGGGCATCCTCACTATATGTCTGTACCACCTCAACTGGCTCCTCTCGATGTGAAGGAGCAACACTGAGTCCCTCCCAGATGACTGAACTTCTCACCTCATCTCAAAGTGAGAGTCCAGCCACCCTACGGAGGAAACTCATATCAGCAGCTTGTATCCTCAGTCTCATTCTTTCGGTCTACCCACAGTTCATGACCACAGGTGAGGGTGGGAACGAAGACTGACCAGTAAACAGAGTCTCGCCGTTTGGCTCAACTCCCTCTTCACCACAACAGACCAGTGCAGAGCCCACATTACTGCAGATGCTGCACCAATCTGTCTGTCAATCTCCTGCTCCATCCTCCCCTCACTCGTGAACAAGACCCCAAGATACCTAAACTCCTCCACTTGAGGCAAAACCTCATCCCCAAACCGGCGAGAGCATTCTACCCTTTTCCAACATAGGACCATGGTTTCAGATTTGGAGGTGCTGATTCTCATCCCAGCCGCTTCACACTCGGTTGTAAACTGGTCCAGGGAGAGCTGGAGGTCCCCGCCCCATGAAGCCAACAGGACCACATCATCTACAAAGAACAAAGAGGCAACCCTGAGGTCACCAAACTGGAACCCCTCTGTTCCCCGGCTGCACCTAGAAATTCTGTCCATAAAAGTTCTGAACAGAATCAGTGACAAAGGGCAGCCCTGGTGAAGTCCAAGTCTCACCAGAAAATAATCTGACTTAGAACCAGCAATGCGGACCAGGCTCTCGCTCCACCTGGGTAGCCTGTAACAACTGACCCCGCACCCCATACTTCCGGAGCACCCCCCACAAGACACCCGAGGGACACAGTGAAATGCTGTCTCCAAGTCCACAAAACACACGTGGACTAGTTGGGCGAATTCCCATGCCCCCTCAAGGACCCTACTGAGGATATAGAGCTGGTCCAGTGTTCCAAGTCCAGCACGGAACCCACCTTGTTCCTCCTGAATCCAAGGTTCGACCATCGACAGGGAGGCTGAGGATTGTGATTCCCCTGTGATTGGAACACACCCTCTGACCCCCTTCTTAAAAAGGGGAACCACCACCCCAGTCTGCTAATCCAAAGGTACTTCCCCCAAATACCTTTGTTGTAGAGACGTGTCAACCAGGACAGCCCTACAACATCCAAAGCCTTAAGGAACTCTAGGCGGATCTCATCAACCCTTGGAGCCCTGCCGCCGTGCAGCTTCTTAACTACCTCGGCGACCTCAACCCCAATTATAGATGACCCCACTACCCAGACTCTGTGTCCTCCGAGGAAGACATGTTGGTGGGATTGAGAAGATCGTCAAAGTATTCCTTCCACCGTCCGACAACATCCCCAGTTGAGGTCAACAGCACCCCACCCTCACTGTACACCATGTTGGTGGAGCACTGCTTTCCTCTCCTGAGGCACCTGACGGTTTGTCAGAACTTTCTTGAAGCCAATGGAAAGTCGCTCTCCATGGTCTCTCCAAACTTCTCCCACACCCGTGTTTTCCCTCAGAGACCACCGAGGCTGCAGTCCGCTTGTCCTGTCAGTACGTGTCTGCTGCCTCCGGAGTCTGACAGGCTAACCCCTGTAGAACTCCTTCTTCAGCCTGACGGATCCCCCACCTGAGGTGTCCACCACCGGTTCGGCGATTGCCACCACAACAGGCACCAACGACTTTGCGTCCACAGCTCTGGTCAGCTGCTTCAGCAACAGAAGTTTGGAACATTGCCCATTCCGGCTCAATGTCCCCCACCTCCCTCAGGATGTGGTTAAAGCTCTGCCAGAGGTGGCAGTTAAAGATCTGTCTGACAGGTTCTTCTGCCAGACGTTCCCAGCAGACCTGGTCCAGCCTTGAATACTTAACATCACATTCATTCAGTTTACTTGGAAGGATTAAATGTGGAGCTGTCCTTAGGTATGTCCACCTGTCTCACTGCAGGATGCATTATACAGAGCGTTTGGTGGAGCTGATCAACCGTTGCCGTGGTGACCCTGCAGTCCTCTACACTCCAGAAGAAATGGTGATAGAACTGCGGCGCTGGTGTGTCACCGTGCCGACCAGGAAACACGGCGAGCCAGAGTCCCTGTACACCCACCGCCTGCGTCTGGTCAGTGATGTCATGAACCAAACACCATCGATCCTAGCTTTGTAGAAAGGCTTTTAATTTGAAAAGATCGCTGGAGCTCTGAAGATCTGAGGCTTTTAATCTGAAAATATCACTGGCACTCTGGAGATCTAAGGCTTTTAATCTGAAAGAACTCTGGAGATCTGAGATTTTCAGAATCATGGTCATGGTCAGATTAAAAGCCTTAATTTGAAAAGATGTAACTAAAAATGTGCTGCAAAATGCAAAGCTTTTAATCTGAAAAGATTCTTTTACCTCTGAAAAGAAATGTGTCAGTATGACTATCTAAGACTTTTAATCTGAAACAGTAGTTGGCCCTTAAATGACTCTTAATGTGAAGGAACACTGACAAGGGTTTCCTCTGCAGGCACTGACCAGCAGCGTTCCTCTCTGGAAGCAGCAACCTTCTTCCTTCAACCTCACTGATGGACCATGACCTCTGCTGGAGCCACGCCCTCCACAGCACCTGTGTGAGTGGCACTGCCCACTGCCAACATACCAGCCACTCTGACAGCAGCTCACTGTCACCATAGCAACCACAAAGTTTAATGTAAATGGCACGTCTGACCACACACTCAGCTTCTATGACATCATGGGGTGTGTGGTTGGTGACATCTTCAGTCTGCACCAACCGGTAACTTGGGAATGAATCTTCTGTTGCCACGGAAACATTTAAGGATTTATTCAATTCAATTCAATTTCAGTGCAAAGCACATGGCAACGCCGTCAGTGCTCGGGGGATTTATCCACCTTAATGAGCTAAAAGTTAACGAGCGGCCTCACAGCATTAAAGGTATTAGCATCTGTTAGCACATTTTAGTGTCTAGTGTTTTTTTTATTGATCATTTGTTAGCATGTGTTACCATTTGCTTAATGAATCCTAAATTGTCACTTGTTAACAAATGTTTGCATCTGTTAGAATTTGCTTAATGATTATTAAATCATTGTTTGTTAGCATCTGTTAACTGGTAGCTATTAAATAGTTATTGTTAGCATCTGTTAACATTTTCTAACTGTTCGTGACAACATTGTTAGCATGTGTTTGCATCATGGTTCCCAAACTTTTTCTGGTTTGCAGAAAAGCAGTTCCTCACTCAAATCATCTGGATCAATGAATTTCACATATGTTATCTGGAAACAGTCTCATTACTGAAAGGTGCCTCATCCACCTGGAGTGCAAAGCAACTATCAGGTACCTTGTCACACCTGGCGATGGTATTATCGGACAGAGCAGTAGCCGTTAGCATTGTTGAAACCATGTTGGTAGCACAGAGAAGTATTAATTCCTCCGCTGTTGCAGGAGGGCTTTTACACTGTTAAAACTCAATAGACAGCTTTATACAAGGTGAGTTGAGCACTTGCAGGCACAGATGCAGCTTTAGTAGAGCGACTCTGTTGTACACAGCAGTTTCTGAGCTTTTGTCTGAAAAGACAACTAGCTTGTCTTTGTGCTGTGGATGCTTTGTCTTCAAGTGGGATCTTAAAGCTAGCACTTTACTTTATTCCTCGTTACTCACCGTTGTATAGGTGAAGCCAAAACCAGGATATGTCCCATCCTATTATCTCGTCTTTGCTCTGGAAGCAGATTGCTTTGGAAACAAAGACAAACTTCTGGTATTTAGGTGGGAGCCCTATCGAAAACCTTGCAGGTTTTGCTAGCAGTGTCCAAACATGCCTCACCTCCCCTTGGGACTCTGTACACACAACCCCCACCCTGCAGCCACTTGTGCCGTCACATCATGCCTCTGTACTCCCCAGTTTGGGAACCACCGGGTTAGCATGTGTTAGCATATGTCAACATTTGCTAACTGCTATTAAATTGTTATTGTTAGCATATGTTAGCATATATTAATATTTGGTAACTGGTAGTTACAACATTGCATGTGTTGGAAGCTTTTATTTTCTGTTAGTGTGTGACAGATGAAGTTGCAGGATAAATTTGAAGAACTTTCAGCAGTCCCACAGGTGCTACACTTAAATTAAAAGTTAAAGATGGAAGACGGACCAATTCCACAATGTTGCATCTTTTAGCAGGTTAGGTTACATTTTTCTGCACTTTAAGATGTTGGAGTTAATATAACTAATAAAGTGTAATCCATGAAGGCTCTGGAGCATCTGTTTCCTGTCCGCAGCAACACCAACAACTCAGTTGCGGTGACACCAACCACTCAGGTGAAGCAATACCACTCTCTGGTGCTGCGACACCACAGCGAGTCATCAGTCTGCTCCAACTGGTAACTTGTGAATGGATCTTCTGTTGCCATGGAAGTTAACTGCCAGAAATCCAAGTCCGCTGGTTCCAGCCAGGGTGCTAGCATGTGTTCGCAGGTTTTACCATTGGTCAACAAGTGTTATGGTCTCTTAGCGTGTAGCTGATTTTAGCATCCATTTATTAATGTTAGCATCTCTTGAGGGTGTTAACATCAGATAGCATATGATAGCAGGTTATACTATTTAACAGGTTTAAGCGTCTGTTAGTATGTGTTCGCAGGTTTTACTATTTGATGGTAAATGAGGATGGCTGTTCTCTTTTTTTAACATAAATCAGCAAACTAGTGTTCATCTCAACATGACAGGTGCGTCAGTTTTCCATTTGAAGTTCTGTTTATGTGCAAAAAATAAATGAAAATGACTAATGTCATGATCACCAGTCATAGCATTAGAAGCTCTGATCACAACTCAGAAACTGATGGGTTTATTGAACTTTTATTTGGAGACCTGCTTAAAGACATCAGTCAGAACCAGATGAGGGTTTGTTTTAATTATAAACTTCAGAAACCAACCAAGAAACACTAACAGCTATGTAGGCAGAGCCTCTTCTTTAAAGGAGGATCCTTTTCTATGGTCACTTGTTCAGGGGCGGAGCGTCATCTCTGCTCACTTGTTTTAGGGTGGAGCCTTTTCTATGGTCACCTGTTTGGGGTGGAACGACATCTCTGATCATTTGTTTTGGGGGCGGAGCATTGTCTAGTCACTTGTTGGGGGCGGAGCGTCATCTCTGGTCACTTGTTTTGGAGGCGGAGCATCGTCTCTGGTCACTGTTGGGGGCGGAGCAACATCTCTGGTCACTTGTTTGGGGGTGGAGCGTCATCTCTGGTCACTTGTTTGGGGGCGGAGCATCATCTCTGGGCGGACTGAAGGGCTTGATCTGCCTGACGACCTTCTCTGCAATAGTCTTGTTGTTGGCAGCAATGATCCTGCGGGACATCAGGTCCACACCTCCTCCTGCACAAAGACACAACATTGACAGAAACCACAAGTATGGAGGACCATAGGTGGCGCCACTGGAGTGATTTTACCGTCCACGTCCATGAGGACTCCTCCAGCCTCTGAGACAATCAGCGACCCGGCGGCGACGTCCCACACGTGGATTCCGATCTCATAATAGGCCTCCACGCAGCCCGACGCCACCAGACACATGTTAATGGCTGCCGTGCCGGCGCCGCGCACCCTGGAGACAAAGACGGAGGTTAAGTCACATGACTGTGGGTGTGAGGACTGTCACCGTGGCAGCAGGGGCATTACCCGTGGACCGGGAGGGTCAGAACGTTCCTGAGGCTGACAAAGATGTGGTCCACCACGTCAGGGTCTCTGCTGGATCCAAACTCGGTGGCAATGACAGCCTGGTGGATGTCTACGGACAACAGTCACGTCACCACCAGGTCTTCAGACGTCCCCCATGACAGACACCTACCCACCTGTCTGCTCAGACACCTGCAGAGGCTCGCCGTTACAGAATGCTCCCTTCCCCCGCCTTGCCGTGAACATCTTATCCTCCAGACAGCTGTAGACCACGCCCAGCTCTACCTGTCACAGGTGACACAGCAGATCACGTCTCCAGAAACGACTGGATAGGAGCTGAAACTACGTCAAGAAGGATTCCATTCATCATAGGAGACGCAAATCTAAAGTTGTTGTTAGCATCTTATTACAAGACAATTAAGTCGCCTTATTACAAGAATGTTTTTTATCATCTGTACATGAAAGTTTTTCGAGAAGAAAGTCGTACATTTAAAATACAGAATCTGACGGAAAAGTCATTTTACGAGAATAAAGTAGTACATTTATTTAAACAAAAGTCATTTTACAAAAGTGACATAAATTTACGAAAATAAAGTCGCGTATAAAGCCCCCCTTGTTTTTTTTGTTTTTTTAAAAACGAGTCTGTCTACTACTTTTATTTTTTTAATTTCCAACTTCATTCTAATAAAACAAAGTTTCAGATTTACAAACTAAATTTTAAAAGATTCTAATTTGCATAAAATAAGAACAAAGCAGCCATTTTAGGACAATAAAGTCACATTTATGAGACTAAAGTCATACATTTATTATAAAATGGTCATCTTATAAGAAGAAAAGTTGCTATTTTATTAGACTAAAGTAATAAATGTATGAAGTTAAAGTAATTTTAAAAGAACAACATAAACGAAAGTCGCATTTTCATGATCTATTTTCT
This sequence comes from Arrhamphus sclerolepis, assembly GCA_037176975.1. Taxonomy (NCBI): domain Eukaryota; kingdom Metazoa; phylum Chordata; class Actinopteri; order Beloniformes; family Hemiramphidae; genus Arrhamphus; species Arrhamphus sclerolepis. Next base: position 5,016 of record JBAMYA010038120.1, on the reverse strand, counting down.
AAAACAGTTTCCATTTATGAAAATAACAAATTATGGGACTAAAATCTGTTGCATTTTTACAAGAAAAAAATTCCCTTTGAAGCTAAATTGAATAACTAATAATAAAAGGTGGTATTTATGAAAACAAAAAATGCATTTACAAAAATAAAGTGATAAATCTAAAAGAATAAAATTACGACATTTAAGTAGAAATTTCTATTAATAAAGTCTTAATTTTTTAAAACTGGTTACCATCCTGATTGGAGATGTTCTTCAGAAACCACCAACTTTGTCTGGGATCTGGTTTAATTTCAGTTATCTGGTTAACTTTAACCTGATTAATCCTCCAATCAGGAGACCCTTCTGTGGCCACCACAAGGTTCTGAACGCAGCAGACGCCGGAACGTCTCACCTGCTTGTTGACAGAGAACCCAATCGACACGGCGATGAACGGGAACCTGTCAGTACATCAGAGACACCAGGTGAGCTGGTCAGCCATACAGATGTGGGACTCATCTGGACGAAACGAGGACCAGTTCAGACTCACGCGTGAACGAAGTTGGTGGTTCCATCGATGGGGTCGATGATCCAGGTGGGCTCGTCAGTCAGGACACTGGGCTCACCTGCAGCCACAGACTCCTCCCCTATGAACCTGGCACACATGAAACTGGGGGACTGATTGGTCCTCTGATGCTGGCCCTGCCCTTCTCACATCAATCTGTCCGTATCCAGAACCAGAACTCCTGGCTGATCACAAACTCAGGCTGGTAGGTTCGGTTAAACGTGAGAACGTAAAGCTAACCTGTACCCATGGTGTAAACGTTCATTATATCTGGTTAAGTTCAAGTTTACTTTGGTTATCTGGTTAATTTCAGTTTAACTTTAGTTATCTAGTTAACTTTGGTTGTCTGAATAACTTCAGGGTATCTGGTTGAACTTTAGTTGTCTGGTTTAACTTCAGTTATCTAGTTAAACCTTAGTTATCTGGTTAACTTCGGTAATCTGATTAATTTTAGGTTAAACTCAGTTATCATGTTAACTCTAGGTTATCCGGTTAAGTTCAGGTTAGCCTTTGTTCTCTGGTCGGACTTCCATTATCTGCATTAACTTCAGTTTTTATGTTTAAACTTCAGTTATCTGGTTAACTTTGGTTATCTGGTTAATTACAGGTGGACTTCAGTTATCTGGTTAATCTCAGGTTAGCAACAATTATTTGGTTTAACTTTAGTTATATAGTTAACTTTGGTTATCTGGTTAATTTCAGGTTAACTTCAGATTATCTGGTCAAACTGCAGTCATCTGGTTTAACTTCAGCTATCTTGTTAAACTTCAGTTTATGCCAGTAACCTCAGGTAATCAGGTTCAATTTCGGGTTATGTAGTTAACCTCTTTGCACTTAACTTAGGATCACCTGGTTTAACTTCAATTCATATTGTTAACTTCAGTAATCTCTTTAACTTCAGGTTACATAGTTAACTTCGGTTTATATTGTTAACTTGAGGTTACCTGATCGAACTACAGTTAACTCCAGATTATCCGATTAACTTCAGTTATTTGGTTAGCTTCAGGTTATCTGGCTAACTTCAGCTTATCTGGTTAACTTCAATTAATTCGGTTAATGTCAGTTATTTGGCTAACTTCAGGTAATCTGGTTAACCTCAAGTTATCTGGTTCATTTCAGGTTATCTGAAATCTCGTACACCGAAGCATCTTTGAAGTTGATCATTGATTATTGATGATGCGTACACCAAGGGCGACGGAGCATCTCACCTGTGTGTGGGGAACTTCTCCTTCACTGATTGGATGATGAGCTGCTCCACTTTCTGGTCAGTCTGTGTTACCAGGTCGACAGAACAACTCTTCGTCATCACCTTCCGCTCATCACTCAGAGCGCTGCGCACTACCTGATCGATATGAAACCGCCTAATCAATACAGAACTGCCTGATCAATACTCAACTCAAACTTTATTTACAGAGCACATTTAAAAACAACTGAGGTTGACCAAAGTGCTGTACAGATTAAAACAGGGATGATAAAAGTGAAATACTAAATACTAAAATACAAAACACAATGCAATAAAATAAAAATAAAATGAATGAAAAATTTGCAAAATGTTTTGAAATAAAAATCTGGCCAAATATCCACTTAAACTTGATTTAAAATCCAGGAAGAAAGAGTGTGTTTTCAGAGAGGATTTTAAAACCTCCAGTGATCCTGCAGATGTCAGGGCAGGTTGTTCCAGAGCCTAGGGGGCTCTGCTCCCTTTGGTTTTAGTCTGGTTTTAGGGGCGGCCAGTACCAGCTGATTAGAAGATCTCAATGACCTGGCAGGGGCGTGGATATGAAGGAGCTTGGTCAAATACTGGGGGGCTGGGCCATTAAGAGCTTTAAGAACATTAACATTTTAAAATCTATTCTAAAAGCAACCAGGAGCTGGTGCAGCGAAGCTAGGACATCCTCAAATGGTAAAAACTGTTTTTCACAACCAAGCTAACCTGGAGATCAAATTTCAGGATGTCATCAAATATGAAATGTTTGGCGTGAGGGGGGCCTCGTTGGACAGCTAGCTCACCTGCCCTGTTCTGTGTAAATAAAGTTGGACAGGTAACTTACCTGTGCTGTTTAAATAAAGTTGGACAGGTAACTTACCTGTCCTGTTCCATATAAATAAAGATGGACAGCTAGCTCACCTGCCCTGCACTACGTGCTATAGCGACAGCGTGGTCCATGACATTCTGCAGGAAGTCGGCCATGTTGGAGGAGGAGCTTCTGCTGCAGACACACAGAGGTCAGAGGTCAGTTAAGATGTGAGCACACCCCCTGTGGGTGTGGCCACTGTGATGTCACACTCCTTATGTGAAGACTCTGAAAGGAGATGTGACCATATTTGGAGAAGTGGGCGGCGCTGCAGGCTGGACGTCATCTTACCATGGCCCCACCGTAACCTATGACTTTATCAATAAAGTTACTTTTTTTGAATGGAGAGTGCATCAGCTGGAAACCTGAACCAGGTTTTGGTCTAGTCCTCGAGTGACCCTGACCCTGTCGGTCACCATGGTGATGACAGTAAACAGATGGTCCTGCTGCTCTAAGCTGCATCAGAGACCACTGCAGCCATGAAGGAAGACATCTCAGAACCAGCTGAAGATGAAGTTTGAAACGTATTTCACTTAAAAAATACTTTAAATGCATTTAGGAGGGATGGAAAAATTAATAATCCTCCAGGGAGCTGAAATGAATAGATGATCAATATGGATGATCAATACATCCAGTCTCTGGTAAATCCTAACTTGACATTTCTTTACTCACATAAGTGGAGGCAGGATACTAATAAAGATATTTTAAAACAATAACTTTTAAATCATGTGAATTATCTGATGAGTGTGGCAAATTGAAAAGAAAAAACAGATATAAAGGCTTACATGTGTGTTTAAAGAAAAAAGGAAAGAGGAAGGGTTACGAGTGGACCACTGTTCTCTAAGTTCTGCTTCATTCAGTTTTATAATTTAATATAATAGAGAATGTTCAGAATCCCTAAAACTGAAATGAATAATCCAAGCTGATTCCTCTCAACTATGGACCTACTGTGATCTTTGTGATGCACGGAAGGATAAGATCAGTTTTTTTGTTTGTTTTTTACTCTGGTGAACTGTAACCAAAAAAAGACCTAATGCTCTTTAAAAGAAACCATCAGGGTGTAACCAGTAGAAGTCACTAAACTAAACTACCTATTCTGATCATCAACAGACCGTGCTTACAGAGACCAGGTTTAGTACAGAGTCAGTCACCGTGGTAACAGAGTTCAGGTTAAGTTCACAATCAGTCACCGTGGTAACAGAATATCAGTTAGCTCAGTTTCTTGAACCCATCTGAACTGAGGGTTTAACTGAACTCAGGGTTCAGTAATCTCGCTTTGTGAAACAGAAACAGAGTTTCTTGAGTTCAAGTTCAACAAATTCAGTTTCTACAGAACATCCTTTCTGGAACGGACTCCTGATAAAAGCACGATTGGCTGTTTCTGGGTTATAAATCATCACTGGGTCACATGACCCTCCATCTAAAACTCAATCAGAACTATTCCAGAAAACTCTGATCCTGATAACAGTAATGGGGGAGGGGCCGGCAAGATGGGAACTGAAACGTAGCTGCGGTGCACGGTACCTCTCTGTGAAGGATTCACACACACACACACACACACACACACACCCTCTAGGCTGCTGGTCTGCCAGTTTTAACTCAACGGGAAAAAGATGATGAGTTTAAAGAAAAAGCAAAAAAGTGAGACCAGTATTCACGAAGAAGGAACTGAAGGTCCAAAGAAAGCATGAGTGAAGATCTCAGAAAAGACGTAATCGGGATTCTCGCAAAAATGGCCCCAGAATGTCCAGATGGGACGAAGGACTTTGCTGGTACTGAGCATCGGACAGGAAGAAGGGAAGACAGCAAAATCAGCAGCTGATCATTCAGTTGATGAAGCATCTGCACCAGGAAGAGGACATGGCTGAAGAAACTTCAACGCACCAATCCCTGGAGTTAACTTTTATGTAAAGACGGGCTGACTAGTAGTCTCTGGATGGGGGAACCTGCTCTAGCTTTTCTCTTCTTCCACTCTTTTTCTAAGACAGAGAAGTCATCGTACTTTTTCTTCTTTAAAAGTTTGATATTGTTCCTATTTTTCTTTTATCTTTGTTCTTGATTAATGTTTCGTACAAGTTTATTTTTGGCATCGTTGAATGTAAGAGGTATCGGAGATAATGTTAAAAGAAAAGCAGTTTTTGTTTTGTAAAGTACGGAAGCCCTAAACGGTCATACATGCATACATTTTATTTCTCCCGTTTTCCCGCGATAACGACATAATTAATTTGAAATCTCAAGGGCAGTGCAATGCCCTGCTGAAGGTTGATAGACCGAAAGCTTCCTGAAAAATGCACTTGTTTGCATGGATCTAAGTTTTCTAAGACTCCAATTTATTTTACTTCCTGCACCATCCGCCTGAGCTCGGCGCCAAGGCTGAGATAAACGAGGAGTTATCTCATA
>JBAMYA010038079.1:0-15467 GCA_037176975.1 Arrhamphus sclerolepis | reverse complement strand
TGGGATAGGCTCCAGCAGACCCCCGTGACCCTGAACAGGAAATAGCGGGTATAGAAAATGGATGGATGGATGGATATGACTATGTACGTCTAAATTATTGAAGTCGACTACATGTTATTGCCAATATGTTATGGTTTTTGTGAGAATGGTATTGGAAAAAAGCCATTTTCCAAACTGTCATTTAGTGTTCATTATAATGGGAATGCCTGGGTTATAGTTTTTATTGTAATTCTATATATTTTTTACAAAATTCATGGTGGCAACAGGACTGACATACAAGTAACAGGGTGGACAAAAGTAACAGGGATGAGGGGACACACTCGAAAATTTCATGTGTTTGTATCTTGAAATACCATACTGCAATTTTTGTTTTATCAAATTTAAATTTTAATAGTAATTAAACAATTACAGAACCTTTTAACTTAAAAACTTTCAAAAGTCATTACAAAACTTCAAGTGAAAACGAACAAGAAACAGAATCAATCAACCAGCCAGCCTTAAGTATCTTGAACATGGTGTTTCCTACACCTATGAATTTTTTCGGAACCAATGGAATGTGCTGTATTTTTGATACACACACACGCACACACACACCCGCAGTCCATCATTTATCTTAAGTAGGTGCCCTCACAGAATTTACTTTGTAAGGTCGAGCCATATATCTTTACGGATTTCCACATGGCGACTTGTAATTTGTTGTGGGGCTGGGATAATCCGGAGGACATCGTCATGTAGGTACCAGAGTACATCATCATGAATGGGCCAAAAGAATTTGTTTGGACCTCCTCTGTGCATACATTTCACCTGGATATCAGTATCATCTGTTGCAATGACGATGCCTGGGTAGATATCCTCTTCGTATCTGACGCACCACTTTCCAAAGATGTCTGCACTGTGCCAATCGATCTCAGATGTAGATGTGCTTGGAGTTGGGTCAGACAGAAAGTTGAAGACCTTTGACCCAAGGCACGTGATGCCTTTTTTGCTGCCCTACTCTTTGCCTGGGCTATTCTCCATTTTCTCCGCTGACACCTCTTCTCTCTTTCACTGCACTCCTTTATGCTCTTCTTTTTCCCCTGTTCTTTGTCCTTCCTCCATTTTTCCTTCTCCCATGAAAGGTATTTAGCCCTTCTCTCTGGGTCCTGATCGCGGCGTGCGCGATAGCGCCTCTGCTTCTCTGCTGCACTTAGTGGCATGCTAATAGCATCTGTAAATGTGTAAAAGCAAATATATTTATAAAATCATCATTATATTAGGACAGCTGCCTCAGTGGTCTCTTCATAATTTCATATTGGAAGCATACTATGAAATCAGGCTAGAGAAAATGCCTACAATAATAAATACGGATATCAGCTCAGTGATGAAGACAACAATAATTCTTGACATTTTCAAAAAGTTATCTAAATTAATGTTTAAAAACTCTGTGTGTGGGAAACCTAATTAATGTCAGCCCTGTTACTGAAGAATAACTTTGGGAAAGTAACAGGAATGACGGTAACAGGATTGACGATTTCAGGCTAATTTGCCCCTAGCTAGCTAATGTTCAAGGGGCAGATATCATACAGTTTAAAACGTCATTACTTGTACATTGTGTAAATATAAATTTATAAAACATATCTTTTCAAGAAAAGGGTTAAAAAGTGGTAACAGGAATGATGCTCTATGATTTACCCACCCCCAACAGTCCTATAAAACAACAGAATTCCAGACAAATGAAAACCAAAACTTACTTCTGCTTCATGTGGTGAAAATCCTTTTCCTGTACGTGATGTAACATCCTGGAAATGATGTTACTTGTGGAATGAACCATTACTTTACTGGGGTGTTTTTATGTCAGTAACAGGGTTGACTTGAAATCAGGGGACACTGATAAAACTATTTAAATTTCATAGAAATTACATGAATGCATGTTTAAAACAATGCTGAGCTACCAAAAGACAACTAAAATAATATAAAAATGTGAAAATTTTATCTTTTTCCCAATATTTAACAATTATAAAGACCAATTGAAAGATGACTTTTACTGTCGGGGACAGGCCAAAATCGCAGCCTTATCAACTAAAATGGAAAATAAAAATGGAAAATAATGATCAATTACCTTATATTTTAGATCAGGTTAGTGACGAGATATATGTTAATGTTGTGCTTTAAAATTATGCATATATGTGTTATTATAAGGATTTCATGGCCATTTATTTCTCTGGGACGCAATATGTACAGTTATGGTGGAATGACCCCAAGACATTCAGTGAAAAATCCGACGACATGACTACAAAGTCAATCATCGAACTGCGGCCTAGAGTCTCCTGGTGCCAAGTCCACATATGGACACTCTTATGCTTGAACATGGCGTTTGTGATGGACAATCCATGACGAGCACAGAAGTCCAACAACAAATGGGGGAAGGCCTAATTCTGCAAATTCTGCAATTCTGCATGCTGGATTCACACTGTGTGATTTCAGCCATCCCAGATGAAAAAGATGGGCAATCTTGGGGACAGTTGTCATCGTAGCTCAAAAATGGTGGTGGTGGATCTCACAATTAGACAAGAGCAAAGACTAAAGATAGAACTGTTTTGCAACCAAAGATGGCTGAGACAGTAATGTAAACATCAGCGCGTCTACACAGCACAGTAGCCTAGCAACAACAGCGGCAGATACAACAGAGAAACAGGAAGAAAAATGTGCAACTAAATAAAGAAGAAAGACATCACTGCGGCAATGCCAACACTGAAGCTAGCTGTGCATTAGCACATTTGCAGCAACATTCTAATGACATGATGATTCCTGAAGTACACTCAGATTTATTTCTGTCTTAGCCAAGATTCAACGTATGTTCATTCACACAGTGTAACATACTGTAAATTATTTATCCACCAATTTCATGATGTGAAATCGGTGAATAATTAATGAATTAATGTTATAAGACTGTAAAAATCAAACAGTGGGAGCCCGGTATTAGACATAACAATCCACATTACTCAAGTAGTCTCTATTCATAACAAAAGACACCTTAAATCACTTAACACACAAATCCTACCACACTGCAAGAGGTTTGAATCTTTGTTCCAACACACCGTCTTCATAATGAGACCTCTGTGGCGGAGCAGGAAGACATGTTGAATATACTGCTTACGTGAGCCAAAATCTTAATTTTAAAAAGTAAACGTGGTGGCATTAAACATTTACATAAACACATATACTTTGATTTTTATGTCAGTGCAGGCTGTATTAAGCCAACATTTCATATTTTGTCTGGTCCCTTTTATTTAATTTGAACTTTACATCTACAATATTTGTGTAAATCAGTTGTTCAACACTGTCCAAAACAGTTATGCTGGTAAAGAAGTGAATGAGTCTTGAGGAGCCCCAACTGAAAAAAAAAAGACAAATAGTGAAATACAAAAAGACAATGCAATAAAATGAAATAAAATAAATATTAAATAAAAATTTAAAAAACATAAATCTAAAGATACAATTCCCTCCTCTTTAATTCCAATTAAAATCAATGAATTGAGGACAGAAATATGTCTTTGAGGAGTAGAGATGAGCAAAGGACCTCCAGCAAATGATTCAAGGGATGTCGAGAACTTAAGTGTGTGAAAGGCAAGGATGCAGTCTTATCTTGGACACTCACATTCACCAATCCCTCGGATTTATCGGTAACATATATGACCACTTTTAATGTCTGAAACTTTTGTCAATATGGAACTGCATTCACAAATGTCACTTTAAGGTAGGTTAACCCAATGTTTGTTTGTTGTCAGACTCATTGAACATCTTTTTAAAATCCACTACCTGCCTACCTTATGAGGATGCTATCTTAAAAGAATTGATGCCAATCAATTTTTATGAGAAATGTACTTATCTTATTTGTAGCACCCACAGTTAAACCCGAGACACAAGCTATGTGAAATAGTTTGGTTTTATGTTATGTAGCAGGTTAAAATTGCTCTCAAGACATTGTTGAATAACACATAAGCTGCACGCATTCTTCATTTATAACATTAGCTGATGAGGATGAAGAGGTGCATGCATGGAGTTTGTGTGTGTTTTCATCATTTATGCATCTGACTGCAGGCCTGACAAACCGTTATCCTGTATGCTTAAACGCTCACCTCAGGGAGACTTCTTTTCAAACAACATTGTTGTGTTTTGTCAGTCCATCCTGATTTTTTTCATCCCTGCAGCTGTTTTGATGGACTTGGCTCAACATCACTTTAATACTGCATGATCAGCAGGTTGCCCGAGGGGCGGTGCAGCATCTCAAAAGGACAAACAGTCATAACATTGCGTTTACACTGTTGTTGACATTTGGCACTAAAGTGGTTCACTGTGTCACTGGAAATATCTGATGTTTCAGAAGAAGCTCATATAAAAACAGGAAGTGGTTAAAATGTTGTGTTATTACTGCTTTAATCTCCAACAGTACTGTGTGGGGACCTCACACCCAAGTCCAAGTGGAATTAGCCACCATACTGGGAGAGGAAGTTGTGTCAGGTAGTTTTATCATCTTTGCAATAAAATATGAAGGAAGGTCAAGGTCAAGGTCACATTTATTTCTAGAGCACTTTTAAACAACCAAAGCATTCCAAAGTGCTTTACAGAAATATTAATTAAAAGTACCATGAAAATAAAAGTCGTAGAATATAATAAAAGTACCATAAAATAAGAACAGTAAAATAAATACAACAGTATGCAAAAACCATCACACAATCAAGTCTTTGTCACGGGAGGACCAAGAGAACCAAGAGCCAAGGACAAAACGTGAGTTTTTAGGGAGGACTTCAATGACTCCAACAATACGCATGTCTAATATGAAGCGGTAAGCTATTCCATACTTGGAGTAGCCACTGAGAACACTCGGTCACCTTTAGTTTTAAGTCTGGATCTTGGGGCCTAAAGTAGCAGCTCATTTGATGATCTTAGGGTTCTGACTTTATTTTGAACTTGAAGTAGTTCTGCAAGATACTGAGGGGCCATCCTGCTTTAAATGTTAAAAGCAAACAATAAAATCTTAAAATGTATTCTAAAATGGACAGGAAGTCAGTGCAGGGAGACCAGCAGCAGGAGTGACGTGGTCACATTTCTTAGTGCTGGTCAGAAGGCGAGGAGGGAACACTGATCAAGACCAGTGGATGAAGAGTTGCAATAATCAAGCCTAGAGAAAATGAACGCGTGAATGACCATTTCCAGGAAGGAAGATAGAAGGCAGCAATCCCAGAAAACGTCTGAAGCATAAATTTGAATAACTCTAAATCTAATTAGGGAAAAAATACGACTCCCTCCACTTTAATTCCAATTAAAATCAATAAATTGACTGAGGACAGAAACATGATGATCAAATGTGGATTGTTACATCAGATCTCTTTCCTCTAAAGCTCTTTTGGTAAATAATTTGATCACTGATCACCAATTTAACCTTCTCTGTCTTACAGAAAAAAGATTATATTAGTCTGAATGAATTGGCTCCACCCACTCATACTTATCATCATATTCCAACACATTCTCACTCCCTTACTGTCACATATTGACGCTTGGGCAACACCCCCATGTGCCACAGATTGACGCGAAAGGTACCCCTTTTTCGTGCGGGGGTTGTGGGTGAGTTTTGGGGGTTGATGGTGGGGGTGGCTGGGTGATAGGGCGGTGAGGGTTGGGGTTGGGGGGATTGGGGGGCTGAGAGGTGGTGGGGTGGGGGGGGGGTAAAAATATGTTGAGCGTTAGGCTGTAGGAAGGTTACGGTGGGGGGTGGGAAGTGGGGGTGTGGGGGGTGTGGGGGATGTCGGGGAGAGGAAAAGGAGGAGGGTTGGGGGTAAAAAATATGATGAGGGTTAGGCAGTAGGACAGTTGGGATGGAGGATGCCCGATGCGTCAAAATGCGACACTGGACGTGCGCGTCAAGAAATGCCGCGAGAGGGGTACCGATGCGTCAACATGTGACGTGCAAGGCCAAAGCGTCAATATATGACGAGTTGGGAGTGAGACTGCGTTGAATATTCCTAGAACCACAGGTGGAGGGGGCGGAGTAGGGGCAGTTTATAATTCTAGTTTAACATTCAACTTTAGGCCAAAACATAGTTCTGCCTCCTTTGAAAACCAGCTTTTAATTCTGCATCTGCCAGGTATCATGTCACCAGCACCAACTCTCCAGGTCCTTATTCACAATTTCTTTCTGGTTTCTCAGACTTCTTTTCAGATCTAGTTCTCCAGGCAGATGAGGTCATCATAGTTGGTGATTTCAACATGTGGATGTGGAGAGTGACAGCCTTAGTTCTAGTTTTACTCAGTCAACATGTGGAGGGACCCACTCACCGCTCTGCTTTGACACTTGCTGTCTATTCATGCCCCGATGAACAGCTCTGAAAGTCTTCATCCTTTATGCATTGGTAGTCTTGCAGATGGCGCTATAGAGTTCTTCCGATGCTGTTGCTGCTCTGAAAATTAAAGTAGTCAGTCCTAAAAAGTCTGCGCTGGTACAACGCAGAAATGTGGAAAGCTGGAAAGAAAGTGATGTTCTACAAATTTAAAAGAATCCCATCTAGCTTGGAAAGATAGTTTGGTAATGTATAAAAGAGCTCTTTGGAAAGCTAAAAAAAACTTATTACTCATCATTAATTACTATTCCCAACTTTTGCTTAACTTTAATAAGACCAAAAGAAAACAAACAAAAAAAAAACAGATTTTAAAGGGAGGCTTTGGTATATAAGTGTATAAATTGTTGTTCTTTTCATCTGAGTTCTAGTGCAAAGACGCTTGAAGAAACTGAGGTTCCTCTTTGAAGTCAGTCCTACTTTGATCATTTGCCACAGAGAAAATCACCTCAAGGCTCCTCGACTTCGTGGCTCAAAAATCTTTAAGGCTTCAAGTAAAAGGAGCAACACAACATTAGTCGTTGGTAACGGCTGGAAAAGAGGGCAGAGGGATGGGACAGACAAGATCCCAGCATGCATGAGTAACCGCGTCTCTAAATGCCCTGATTTATAAGATACCCACGGAAAAACCTGATTCTGCATCACCGTTTTTTTTCCAGATTGTGATAATAGCAGAGCAAAAATAAGTTTGAAGAGCTGGAACAGGAAGTCAAAGAGAGGCAGTGCAGATGTCATGCAGGATATCCTGAGGGCGGGGAACACATTTCCAGGGCGAGGCTGCATCTCACCTTATTTAAGACTCAATAAAATGAAGAACATTGCTCCTGAGTGTGCCTGGGGGCGGAGGGGGAGGGGGGATGGGCATTGTTGCACACAACTCACAGGCTGCAGACAGCAGACGTATTTAGATAATAAGAAGCCAATTAGAGCTCCTCAAACTGCAGCGGGGGACGAATGAATCATCACCTCAGTACGTCTCTGAGCTCATCGTGGCTGTTCATGGGACGTCAAACACAGAAGGGCAAAGAATGGGCACAACTTCATCTGCAGTGTTTCATTTCATGAAAATGCATCCCTCTGTCCGCACGCATCCATGTGAAAAAGGAAACACACACTTTCAGCTCGAAGGTTTTACATGTCAGTATAAACTCAGATAAACAGATTATTTCAGCTTTTGCATTTCAGGGGCTGCCACAGCAGATCATTGCTTTCTACATACTTTGTTTTAGGATTTACATCAGATATACCCAACCTTTCTCCTTATCTATGGACTGACACTTTGAGAACATTGTGTTTGGGAAAGACGTCCACAGGTGAGATTGTTGTGAAGACATTTGTTAGTAATCAACAGCACCATGTTTGATGAAAACCATCCGTCCATTTCAGGGTCACGGGCCTCTAATGGAGCCTGTCCCAGTCAGACACGGGCAAAAGTGACCCTGGAGGTAACAAATCCATCACTGGGTCCCACAGAGGCATAATAATCATGCACACCCACACTTGGGGTCAGTTTAGAGTCACTAATTAGCCAAACAAACGTGTTTTTAACCAGAGAAAGCCCACAGAGGGAACATGGGTCCAAGCTCTACACAGAAAGGCCCCGGCTGGGATTTGAACTGGCATCCTCTGGTTGCCGTAGACAACACTGCCAACCAGCAGTGGTTGAGAGACCATGATTTAGGAGGAGCTGGATACATGCGGTCATGGAGTCATCCATCTGTCCAGCATTTAAAGCCTGGCTGGAGCTGGCTCATGGAGCTGGAAACTGGTCCCAAAAACACCAGAAAATCAACATCAGACCGGATAAAAACTCGGGTCCTGCAGTTGTTCAGTTAAAGTCCTGATCTGAACCTGATGCTGTGGTGGGACCTCAGGAGAACTGCGCACAAACAAACGATTTAATGACGTAAAACCTTGAGCTTTGTATTTTTCATGAGAATTTTTTGCCTCAAAATCACAAATTTTTATTGGTTTAAAAGAAAAAATATATAAAAAAGTAAAAAAGAAATTATGAGAAACATAAAATAATGACTAATACTAAAACTTTTGTTGGAATATATTGATTATTAGGAAATTAAAACTTTTTAAATTTAAAATCAGGAAGTAATGGCCTAAAGAATACTTTTTTGTTTTTAAAATTGCAAATTTGTCAAAATCAAAGATTTGTAATAAAAAAGTATAGTTTTATTAATTTTGTAAATTGAACTGAATTGAATTTAAACAATCACACATAAAATGATGCTGTGGGCCAGGACCACACATGCTCACAACTTTACTTTCAGTCTTGCTCAGATATACTGCATGTATCCATGGAGACGTCAATATTTATAAAGATATTTATCTACAACAACCTGCATACTCTCTCTTTCCTCTCACTGGTTAACTGGGAGAGTTGCCCAGTGCAACTCATCGTGTCGGCCACATTCATATCTTTGTGATCTCCAGTAATCATTTATGATGAGGTGGAGAGAAAGCCTGGATAGTTCCCTCCAAGGAAACAAACACTAAAAAATAAAAATGAAAAAGGATGTTAACTGTTTAGGAAAATGAAAAGAACATCAAAAAAATGGTGTGACTGCTGAGCAAAACATAAACTATTAAAAACCGACACACTGGCGCCATCTGAGGTACAGAAATGTAAGAACACAGTCGTTCACGTTATGTGCAGTCTTGTCCACTAGATGGCAGCAAGATGCAGTCAGAAGGTGGAGCCGTCAGGTTTGGAGAGATGGGAGTGATGAAAGGGTTAACCCAGATGAAGAAGCCTCTTCCTGCTGCTTCCTGGCTTTCCTTCAACGAGCAGAGTTGAAGAAAGCAGACTGAACAGAGTCCGTAAATCAAATCAAAAGGTTCTGCAGACCGCCAACATCATTTCTTTCACGTAGATTTATTGTCAGCATATATTAAAGTTTAATCAGAGGAGCTCTAAGAAAGAAGGAAGTGGAGGACGGAGGAATAATGGTCCTGCAGCATGTTTCTCAGAAGCACTTCACACATGTGGAGAGGGTGTAAAGTTCACCGTCAACTTTAATAAAATACCATATGACTTGAGTGTGGAGGCCTTTGGTTTGAATGAGACAAGGGACATGTGCATTTACATTTACATTTCCTCATGTAGCAGAAGTTTTGCCCAAAACGACGTCTGGGTTCCAGACAGCAGCTGAAGTTTGAGCACGGTCGGAAACCCTGATTTGAGTACGAAGGTCGAAATCCATGTCGAGGGCCGAGTACGAGCAGAAGAGCTGATTTAAATGTCTGAAGTGGACAGATGGGACAGATGAGATCTGGTGTCAAGGACTCTCCTACTCTCACAGCACAGCTTTCCTGGAACTGCTGGCTGAGACTGGAGGGATGCCGGTACCGGACCGAATGCCTGGGAGGAATCAAGTATTCCAGACAGAAATGCAGAAGTCACTCCGTAGGCAGTGTTAATGAACGGATTTGGATTTAAGCAGTCATGGACAGTCAGCGGGGGTCAAAGAAGAGCTGGAAGGACAGCACTGCCCATGAAGGAAGATCTGCTGGAAGAGCTGGTGGGAGAGATACTTGGAGTTTGTATTGTATTGTTGGGTGGCGCACATTAGCACTGGACGAACTCTCCGCTCATGTGACCCAGACTTTTGTACAGAGTCTTTGAAGCCTCGAACGGCTCGGCTCCATGTTGGAAAGAGGCGGGACATAGCTGTCAGTCAAGCACAACAAATGACATCCAGGCATCTGGTTGGTCAACTTTATTGCTTAAGGTAAATTACCTGATGTGGTACAAAAGAAATTCATACCCCCGTACAGTTGTCATGGAGTAAAATCTAACTATAGAGACCAAAACCGATTTTTGTACCAGGCTGTAAATATGCTTAATTCTGCTGAAAAGTTAGTTAGTTAGTTAGTTCATTGTCCCATACGGGAAATTCACTTTCACATCCTGTGCACATTTGATTTTATACACCTTTCGTACATTTACACGGCATAGACAACCACAGACAACAATAACAAAAACATCAGAAATGAAAAATTATCATTCAAATGTCACATGTCTACAGAGGATAATTTATTTATTCCAATTATGGCTGATGCGATGAGACTGTTTTTGAATCGTGCTCTGTTGCATCTAAAGGTTCTGTATCTGTGAGATACTGATGCAGTGGATAGTGGAGTATGATCCTGTAGTATTGTGTTTGTGATGCTTTTCGTGACTTTAGAATTTAACTGGGAGAGGTTGTCACTTTAACATGGAGGTCAGTGGGAATTTAAAACGTACCTCCTGGATGGTGGGTTCCTGGAAGTGGGATGGTTGCCCGCTTGGCTCCTCCAAGGGAAGCTGACACGGCAACAGTACTTACGACAGCGCTAACAGACAATTG
The DNA here is from genome assembly GCA_037176975.1 of Arrhamphus sclerolepis. Classification (NCBI taxonomy): domain Eukaryota; kingdom Metazoa; phylum Chordata; class Actinopteri; order Beloniformes; family Hemiramphidae; genus Arrhamphus; species Arrhamphus sclerolepis. The sequence goes on along the minus strand of JBAMYA010038079.1, from coordinate 4,732 downwards.
CGTTTCTTAACCAGAGGGGGGTGCTAAAGGGCATCCTGTGACCTTTTGAACCCCGTTGCTCCATTCTGTTGCACATCAAGTCAGGTTTAGATGCGTATTTATGCAGAATTTCACTGTGACCTGCTCTACACAGTAAACTGACAGCTAAATATGTGCTCAAGTGCACACGTACATTAATAAAGTGCATTACGTTTACTTTATTCTTAAGAAAACATTTAGAAAAAGAGGGAAATGGTACAACACCAACTGCACATCTGGTCCCCGCACATGACAGTACCGTCGGGTTTATTTCACAGAAAGCAGGAACTTTGTCGTTGGTATGTCTCATGATCTGTGGTTTCGGGTTGTTTTCATGGTTCTTGTTTGTTCTTTGTTTTCTTGGGTTTTGTCCAGGTTTGGTTTTCTTGTGTTCATTGCTTTTATTTAGCTCCTGTTTTATGTTCAGTTAGTTCCCGTCTTATGTTGGTAATCAAAACCTTCTTGTGTCTTTTATAGTTTTGTTTACTTCATCTTCCATGCCTCAATCATTCACCTCTGCCCCCTTTTTCCCAGTTATTAGTCCGTGTTAGTTCAGTACGTGGTCTTTCTTTGTCTCTCCGTCTATTCACTCCTGCTCACCCAGCTTGTCATTCCTCAGCCCCATGAACCTTCTGGCTTCTTGTCATTTTTATGAATTTATTTTTAGACTGCTTTTTCCTGATTCCCTGTTTTGGTTCTCTGCAGTTCCTTTTGCTTTTTATTTCACTAAATTTACAACTTCCCACCTCTTGAGATCTGCGTTTTTGGTTCTTCCTCTTGCTTTTGGATGTGATGGAGAGAATTTCAAGCAGGTGAAGGAGACCCGTGCACATCCAGGTGTGAACATGTCCACCACGACTGCTGCGCTGGGTGGTGCACATGCAAACATTCAGTTCAGAGCAGTTTTAATGAAAAACCCAGATCATGACCCCCGAGCACATAACAAAGCCCAAAAGTGGACAGAAAAGACTCTCTCTTGGGAGGAAACCTGGACGAGGACGTGGATCAGTTCTAGGGGGGACCCTGCTGCTGATAGGCAGCTGGGTAAAGGAAGACATGAGGAGGGAGACAGGACAGAGAGGATGAAGGACAGAGAGAGGAGGGGGACAGAAATATCCAAATATCTGGTATAAATCTATAAATATGTGGTGGTTGGAGGGTCGGACTGCTGGTTGGCCACACCAGCGTTCATCCTACAGTGGAAACCAGTCTACAGGAGCAGGTAAACACCAGCATTGTCAGAAGATGGAAGGTTTTGGAGGCAACATCACCACGACATCAGCTGAAAAAGGAGAAGAGAGAAGAGAGCGAGACTATGGGAGATAGACAACGCTGATCCATGAGCTGCTCCCTCTTTAATCCATCATCACGTCAGCAGATAAAAGATGCTGAGCTGATACTGGAAGCTCTCGCTGGGAACCCACAACGTCTGGTTGACGGAGAATGACCATCTGTAGGATGAAAAAAGGAACTGCAAAAGGCCCAGACATCCACAGAAGCCAGCCCGCCTCTTGAAACTGAGATGGAGGCGGGACTGAGCACTGACTCCTACTCCAACATCGCTTTGTGTTGTTGGTTGTTTTAGTTCTTCTTTTTTTTGTTGCTCTTTTTTACTCAAAATCAATTCAATCAAGGATGAATGATGGGGAGGAGGAAGTATGGAGAGGGCTTAGAAAGGCTCATGATCTGAAGCACAGCACATCCTCTGTGAAACACGGTGGAGGCAGTGTGATGGCATGGGCATATGATGTTACAGAAGACGGAAGCAGCAAATGCAGCAAACTTGATGATAATGTTGATAACGCAAAGACTATCCTGCAAGAAACATTTTATTTATGGTTTATGTTCATTTGTGCACTTACTTCTGGACCCCTGAAATGAGAAGATCTTTGTTTATTTTTTTTTTAACACCTACAATCAAACGTGAAACGTGAGCCTGAATCATGAAGGTTCTGCTCGTGGCTGAAGCAGGAACAGATGCTGCTCCTCTCTCATGGATCTGTTTCTTCAGTTGCTTCTATCTATTATCTGAAGTCTTCTTGAAATCGTTGCATCGCGGCCCAGAACACTGTCCTCAGTCTCTGGAGAAAAAAAACAACCACAGTCTTGGTGCCGTTTGAATGGAGCTTTCTCTGACTTCAGACCTTTTCCATCGCTTCTTCTTTTCAACGGAACCACAGCGACTGATCCGTCTATCCCGAGCATCTTTCATTTTGATGGAAACATGCGAGACATTTACGTCGGTGCACTAAATCAAAGAGATTTATGGGTCAGTAATAATGAGCTGGAATGACCCCTAGAAAGTCCTCCTTTCAGATTTTGATCCCTACCAGCTCCAGGGGGAACATCTGGTTCTGTCTGTAATAAAACAGGTGAACTGGACTGTTTGATGCTGGCTTTCGGCCTTTGCCAGCACGCGTGCAGATAAGGTTTTGTGTGGCTGGATTTTAGGGCCGAGCTTTGAGAGGATCTGCAGTTCTAGTTCAGTTCTGAGGAAGGGCCATTGTGCTCGGGTTAATCCTGGAGTAATAGACTGCACTTAGGGTGCATTTTGTCTTTTGTGGCATTAAGAACTTTGTACTTTATGAGTCAGAACCGCATTCTTCAGTCAGCCAACAATGGACCCTGTGTACTGGTGTGAATTTTAACAAGACCAGCTGTAATGTCAACGCAGCAGACCTGATGTTTGCTACTTTTGCCACTAATGACTTAGTTTCAGGACTATCAAGTGTTACGTGCTGATCTAACGCAGAAGAAGGAAGGTGAACATTTCTCAGGACACTGTGTCGACTTTCAACTTTTATTTTCTGAGATTTTAATGAAACGTCTGACGTGTTTTGGTGAGCACACCACAGAGAAACTGCACGACAGCCGTCTTTTCTGGATGCTTTTACAACTTTGTTCACAGCAGTTTGGGTTTTGGGGGTGGAGTCGGGTTCCCAACTGCACCCCCCAGTTTTAAAAAAGGGTACGCGTCGTTTGAAATTGTCAAATCGATCAATCAAAGCCTTGTTCTACAGATTTCAGAGGAACAGAGGAGCTGTCTGATGTGAATTTAGGAGGAAGAAGGAACCGACGGGCGTCTGGGCCTGTGATGTCACAGAATCCTGCAAATCTGAATGGCTCAAAGACGGAAGATGTTTACGCTGAAATCTAAGCTGACTGTTTGTTTCTGGCTTCTTGGCTGTGTGGATTTAAGACCCCCACGACCCCCAGGGTGTCCTCATGCTTCATGGTCAGCATCAACACGCAGCACCAGGGTGTCCGCTTTATCGTTTCCTGCACGTTTGCAGGTCTTTAAAGTTAGGATTTTTTGAGTTAATGAAATCTGCCAATCAGAAATTGTTCATATTTTTTCTCTTGAAAGTTTTTGAGTTTATGGAGTGAGAACTTTTGAATTTTCTTTCACAAATTTGTGATTTTTTTCTTTCTTTCACTGCTGGACAACTTTTATTATCTTTAACACGTCGTGGTTGCAGTTCAGCATGTCGCCTTCCATTTAAAGCAGATGTGTCGGACAAATCCGTTTATCACAAGACTTCACTGCTGCTTTGATTTGGTGCCGACGGAAAAAAGTGGAATAACTGTGGTGAAAAAAGAATAAAATAAATAAAAATGATAATAATAATTTAAATTTGTGGTTTCACAAAAATCTTCAAACTTCAAAAAGGTCTCAATTTTATAATGGTTGTGTGTTTTGTCAAATTTACCATTTTATGACAAAATTTCACTTTTTCATGAGAATAAGATGTGTAAATGGCAAAATTTGCCATTTTACAGCAAAGATTAGCTTTTTCATGAATTTGTTTTGTTTTTAATATGCAGTTATAATAGAAAGAAATGTGATTTTAGGACAAAAGCCTCAATTTTATGAGAAAAGTTGCACATTTTGTGCAATTAGGATGTTGGCAGAACTCCCAGGAACCAGAATCTGAAAACAGCTGGGTGACAGTGATGCGCCCAAGCACGTTTTTGTCTTTTTGTCTTGGAATTTAAGCATATTTTATCCTTTTCTCAGATGTATTATTGATGAAGGTTGTGCACTTTTGAGTATTTTTCATTATTAGACTATTGTGAACTGAAATACTCCCATTAAAGACTCGACACACAAAAATATGATGCTGAAATCCTTTCAGATCACTGTTTCTGATCCATTTGATACATTTTTGATACATGTGACATGCATCAGAACTGAGCCAGAGTTTAAAGATGTTAAAAAAAAATTGAAAACAAGATATTTTTAAAAGCATTTTTACAGCACATATTTATATGCATAAAGACAAGCAGTCAGATTTTGGGAGTTCAGCGTTGTACACCTACAGATCTGATCTTCCATCCTTCACACTCTCTGTTCCAGGTTTTGTCTTCTGGCTCAGACTTCCTCCGATGAAGAGTATCAGGTACGAGCTCCCCTTCGTGCCTACAGCCATTTCTCTCCTGCATTCAGGACGGGTTAAAGGGAGTCGTACTTCATTGATATTCTGCAGCATCGCAGACGCTGGCAGATTTTTTTGTTTCCACGTGATAATGATGATGGCAGTAATTCATAAGATGCTCTGATTGCACTTTCCCTCTCTGGTATGAGCTACTTTAGTCACTGCTACCAGTGGTGTTTAAGCACGTTGTATTATCCCTCCTTTTGGACTTTTAGTTGTATGCCTTTTGTTTTTTTATGTTTTCTACTCGCTACAACATAGTCGCCAGTGTATATATA